>JAWPHD010009291.1:0-105370 GCA_037043455.1 Cyrtodaria siliqua
CGTTTCTAAACTTATACAAATCTTTTAACGACTTCTCATGAACCGTTTTGTAGAATCAGAAAGCATCCTTGTGATGATCCTCTCTCAAATGTATATAACTCATCCCGATCCATCAACAAATATGGCCGCCGTTTCTAAACTTATACAAATCTTTTAACGACTTCTCATGAACCGTTTTGTAGAATCAGAAAGCATCCTTGTGATGATCCTCTCTCAAATGTATATAACTCATCCCGATCCATCAACAAATATGGCCGCCGGTTACTAAACTTATACAAATCTTTTAACGACTTCTCATGAACCGTTTTGTAGAATTTGACGAAATTCACAGAAGCATCCTTGTGATGATCCTCTCTCAAATGTATATAACTCATCCCGATCCATCAACAAATACGGCCGCCGTTACTAAACATATACATATCTTTTAACGACTTCTCATGAAGCGTTTTATAGAATTTGACGAAGATTCACAGAAAGCATCCTTGTGATGATCCTCTGTCAAATGTATATAACTCATCCCGATCCATCAACAAATATGGCCGCCGTTACTAAACTTATACAAATCTTTTAACGACTTCTCACGAACCGTTTTGTAGAATTTGAAGAAAATTCACAGAAAGCATCCTTGTGATGATCCTCTCTCAAATGTATATAACTCATCCCAATCCATCTACAAATATGGCCGCCGTTTTAAAACTTATACAAATCTTTTAACGACTTCTCAAGAACCGTTTTTTAGAATCAGAAAGCATCCTTGTGATGATCCTCTCTCAAATGTATATAACTCATCCCGATCCATCAACAAATATGGCCGCCGTTACTAAACATATACAAATCTTTTAACGACTTCTCATAAACCGTTTTGTAGAATTTGACAAAAATGCACAGAAAGTATCCTTGTGATGATCCTCTCTCAAATGTATATAACTCATACCGATCCATCAACAAATATGGCCGCCGTTACTAAACTTATACAAATCTTTTAACGACTTCTCATGAACCGTTTTGTAGAATTTGACGAAAATTCACAGAAAGCGTCCTCGTGATGATCCTCTCTCAAATGTATATAACTCATCCCGATCCATCAATAAATACGGCCGCCGTTACTAAGCATATACAAATCTTTTAACGACTTCTCATGAACCGTTTTATAGAATTTGACGAAAATGCACAGAAAGCATCCTTGTGATGATCCTCTCTCAAATGTATATAACTCATCCCGATCCATCAACAAATATGGCCGCCGTTTCTAAACTTATACAAATCTTTTAACGACTTCTCATGAACCGTTTTGTAGAATCAGAAAGCATCCTTGTGATGATCCTCTCTCAAATGTATATAACTCATCCCGATCCATCAACAAATATGGCCGCCGTTACTAAACATATACAAATCTTTTAACGACTTCTCATGAACCGTTTTGTAGAATCAGAAAGCATCCTTGTGATGATCCTCTCTCAAATGTATATAACTCATCCCGATCCATCAACAAATATGGCCGCCGTTTCTAAACTTATACAAATCTTTTAACGACTTCTCATGAACCGTTTTGTAGAATCAGAAAGCATCCTTGTGATGATCCTCTCTCAAATGTATATAACTCATCCCGATCCATCAACAAATATGGCCGCCGTTTCTAAACTTATACAAATCTTTTAACGACTTCTCATGAACCGTTTTGTAGAATCAGAAAGCATCCTTGTGATGATCCTCTCTCAAATGTATATAACTCATCCCGATCCATCAACAAATATGGCCGCCGTTACTAAACTTATACAAATCTTTTAACGACTTCTCATGAACCGTTTTGTAGAATTTGACGAAATTCACAGAAAGCATCCTTGTGATGATCCTCTCTCAAATGTATATAACTCATCCCGATCCATCAACAAATACGGCCGCCGTTACTAAACATATACATATCTTTTAACGACTTCTCATGAAGCGTTTTATAGAATTTGACGAAGATTCACAGAAAGCATCCTTGTGATGATCCTCTGTCAAATGTATATAACTCATCCCGATCCATCAACAAATATGGCCGCCGTTACTAAACTTATACAAATCTTTTAACGACTTCTCACGAACCGTTTTGTAGAATTTGAAGAAAATTCACAGAAAGCATCCTTGTGATGATCCTCTCTCAAATGTATATAACTCATCCCAATCCATCTACAAATATGGCCGCCGTTTTAAAACTTATACAAATCTTTTAACGACTTCTCAAGAACCGTTTTTTAGAATCAGAAAGCATCCTTGTGATGATCCTCTCTCAAATGTATATAACTCATCCCGATCCATCAACAAATATGGCCGCCGTTACTAAACATATACAAATCTTTTAACGACTTCTCATAAACCGTTTTGTAGAATTTGACAAAAATGCACAGAAAGTATCCTTGTGATGATCCTCTCTCAAATGTATATAACTCATACCGATCCATCAACAAATATGGCCGCCGTTACTAAACTTATACAAATCTTTTAACGACTTCTCATGAACCGTTTTGTAGAATTTGACGAAAATTCACAGAAAGCGTCCTCGTGATGATCCTCTCTCAAATGTATATAACTCATCCCGATCCATCAATAAATACGGCCGCCGTTACTAAGCATATACAAATCTTTTAACGACTTCTCATGAACCGTTTTATAGAATTTGACGAAAATGCACAGAAAGCATCCTTGTGATGATCCTCTCTCAAATGTATATAACTCATCCCGATCCATCAACAAATATGGCCGCCGTTTCTAAACTTATACAAATCTTTTAACGACTTCTCATGAACCGTTTTGTAGAATCAGAAAGCATCCTTGTGATGATCCTCTCTCAAATGTATATAACTCATCCCGATCCATCAACAAATATGGCCGCCGTTACTAAACATATACAAATCTTTTAACGACTTCTCATGAACCGTTTTGTAGAATCAGAAAGTATCCTTGTGATGATCCTCTCTCTAATGTATATAACTCATCCCGATCCATCAACAAATATGGCCGCCGTTACTAAACATATACAAATCTTTTAACGACTTCTCATGAACCGTTTTGTAGAATCAGAAAGCATCCTTGTGATGATCCTCTCTCAAATGTATATAACTCATCCCGATCCATCAACAAATATGGCCGCCGTTTCTAAACTTATACAAATCTTTTAACGACTTCTCATGAACCGTTTTGTAGAATCAGAAAGCATCCTTGTGATGATCCTCTCTCAAATGTATATAACTCATCCCGATCCATCAACAAATATGGCCGCCGTTACTAAACTTATACAAATCTTTTAACGACTTCTCATGAACCGTTTTGTAGAATTTGACGAAATTCACAGAAAGCATCCTTGTGATGATCCTCTCTCAAATGTATATAACTCATCCCGATCCATCAACAAATACGGCCGCCGTTACTAAACATATACATATCTTTTAACGACTTCTCATGAAGCGTTTTATAGAATTTGACGAAGATTCACAGAAAGCATCCTTGTGATGATCCTCTGTCAAATGTATATAACTCATCCCGATCCATCAACAAATATGGCCGCCGTTACTAAACTTATACAAATCTTTTAACGACTTCTCACGAACCGTTTTGTAGAATTTGAAGAAAATTCACAGAAAGCATCCTTGTGATGATCCTCTCTCAAATGTATATAACTCATCCCAATCCATCTACAAATATGGCCGCCGTTTTAAAACTTATACAAATCTTTTAACGACTTCTCAAGAACCGTTTTTTAGAATCAGAAAGCATCCTTGTGATGATCCTCTCTCAAATGTATATAACTCATCCCGATCCATCAACAAATATGGCCGCCGTTACTAAACATATACAAATCTTTTAACGACTTCTCATAAACCGTTTTGTAGAATTTGACAAAAATGCACAGAAAGTATCCTTGTGATGATCCTCTCTCAAATGTATATAACTCATACCGATCCATCAACAAATATGGCCGCCGTTACTAAACTTATACAAATCTTTTAACGACTTCTCATGAACCGTTTTGTAGAATTTGACGAAAATTCACAGAAAGCGTCCTCGTGATGATCCTCTCTCAAATGTATATAACTCATCCCGATCCATCAATAAATACGGCCGCCGTTACTAAGCATATACAAATCTTTTAACGACTTCTCATGAACCGTTTTATAGAATTTGACGAAAATGCACAGAAAGCATCCTTGTGATGATCCTCTCTCAAATGTATATAACTCATCCCGATCCATCAACAAATATGGCCGCCGTTTCTTAACTTATACAAATCTTTTAACGACTTCTCATGAACCGTTTTGTAGAATCAGAAAGCATCCTTGTGATGATCCTCTCTCAAATGTATATAACTCATCCCGATCCATCAACAAATATGGCCGCCGTTACTAAACATATACAAATCTTTTAACGACTTCTCATGAACCGTTTTGTAGAATCAGAAAGCATCCTTGTGATGATCCTCTCTCAAATGTATATAACTCATCCCGATCCATCAACAAATATGGCCGCCGTTTCTAAACTTATACAAATCTTTTAACGACTTCTCATGAACCGTTTTGTAGAATCAGAAAGCATCCTTGTGATGATCCTCTCTCAAATGTATATAACTCATCCCGATCCATCAACAAATATGGCCGCCGTTACTAAACATATACAAATCTTTTAACGACTTCTCATGAACCGTTTTGTAGAATCAGAAAGCATCCTTGTGATGATCCTCTCTCAAATGTATATAACTCATCCCGATCCATCAACAAATATGGCCGCCGTTTCTAAACTTATACAAATCTTTTAACGACTTCTCATGAACCGTTTTGTAGAATCAGAAAGCATCCTTGTGATGATCCTCTCTCAAATGTATATAACTCATCCCGATCCATCAACAAATATGGCCGCCGTTTCTAAACTTATACAAATCTTTTAACGACTTCTCATGAACCGTTTTGTAGAATCAGAAAGCATCCTTGTGATGATCCTCTCTCAAATGTATATAACTCATCCCGATCCATCAACAAATATGGCCGCCGTTACTAAACTTATACAAATCTTTTAACGACTTCTCATGAACCGTTTTGTAGAATTTGACGAAATTCACAGAAAGCATCCTTGTGATGATCCTCTCTCAAATGTATATAACTCATCCCGATCCATCAACAAATACGGCCGCCGTTACTAAACATATACCAATCTTTTAACGACTTCTCATGAACCGTTTTATAGAATTTGACGAAGATTCACAGAAAGCATCCTTGTGATGATCCTCTGTCAAATGTATATAACTTATCCCGATCCATCAACAAAATGGCCGCCGTTACTAAACTTATACAAATCTTTTAACGACTTCTCATGAACCGTTTTGTAGAATTTGACGAAAATGCACAGAAAACATCCTTGTGATGATCCTCTTTCAAATGTATATAACTCATCCCGATCCATCTACAAATATGGCCGCCGTTACTAAACTTATACAAATCTTTTAACGACTTCTCATGAACCGTTTTGTAGAATCAGAAAGCATCCTTGTGATGATCCTCTCTCAAATGTATATAACTCATCCCGATCCATCAACAAATATGGCCGCCGTTACTAAACATATACAAATCTTTTAACGACTTCTCATGAACCGTTTTGTAGAATTTGACGAAAATTCACAGAAAGCATCCTTGTGATGATCCTCTCTCAAAGGTATATAACTCATCCCGATCCATCAACAAATATGGCCGCCGTTACTAAACATATACAAATCTTTTAACGACTTCTCATGAACCGTTTTGCAGAATTTGACAAAAATTCACAGAAAGCATCCTTGTGATGACCCTCTCTCAAATGTATATAACTCATCCCGATCCATCAACAAATATGGCCGCCGTTACTAAACTTATACAAATCTTTTAACGACTTCTCATGAACCGTTTTGTAGAATTTGACGAAAATTCACAGAAAGCATCCTTGTGATGATCCTCTCTCAAAGGTATATAACTCATCCCGATCCATCAACAAATATAAACTGATACAAATCTTTTAACGACTTCTCATGAACCGTTTTGTAGAATTTGACGAAAATTCACAGAAAGCATCTTTGTGATGATCCTCCCTCAAATGTATATAACTCATCCCGATCCATCAACAAATACGGCCGCCGTTACTAAGCATATACAAATCTTTTAACGACTTCTCATGAACCGTTTTATAGAATTTGACGAAAATGCACAGAAAGCATCCTTGTGATGATCCTCTCTCAAATGTATATAACTCATCCCGATCCATCAACAAATATGGCCGCCGTTACTAAACTTATACAAATCTTTTAAAAAACTTCTCTTGAACCGTTTTGTAGAATTTGACAAAAATGCACAGAAAGCTTCCTTGTGATGATCCTCTCTCAAATGTATATAACTCATCCCGATCCATCATCAAATATGGCCACCGTTACTAAATGTATACAAATTTTTTAACGACTTCTCATGAACCGTTTTGTAGAATTTGACGAAAATTCACAGAAAGCATCCTTGTGATGATCCTCTCTCAAATGTATATAACTTATCCCGATCCATCAACAAATACGGCCGCCGTTACTAAACATATACAAATCTTTTAACGACTTCTCATGAACCGTTTTATAGAATTTGACGAAGATTCACAGAAAGCATCCTTGTGATGATCCTCTGTCAAATGTATATAACTCATCCCGATCCATCAACAAATAAAGACGCCGTTACTAAACTTTTACAAATCTTTTAACGACTTCTCATGAACCGTTTTGTAGAATCAGAAAGCATCCTTGTGATGATCGTCTCTCAAATGTATATAACTCATCCCGATCCATCAACAAATATGGCCGCCGTTACTAAACATATACAAATCTTTTAACGACTTCTCATGAACCGTTTTGTAAAATTTGACGAAAATTCACAGAAAGCATCCTTGTGGTGATCCTCTCTCAAATGTATATAACCCATCCGATCCATCAACAATTATGACCGCCGTTACTAAACATATACAAATCTTTTAACGACTTCTCATGAACCGTTTTGTAAAATTTGACGAAAATTCACAGAAAGCATCCTTGTGATGATCCTCTCTCAAATGTATATAACTCATCCCGATCCATGAACAAATATGGCCGCCGTTACTAAACTTATACAAATCTTCTAACGACTTCTCATGAACCGTTTTGTAGAATTTGACGAAAATGCACAGAAAGCATCCTTGTGATGATCCTCTCTCAAATGTATATAACTCATCCCGATCCATCAACAAATATGGCCGCCGTACCTAAACATATACAAATCTTTTAACGACTTCTCATGAACCGTTTTGTAGAATTTGACGAAAATTCACAGAAAGCATCCTTGTGATGATCCTCTCTCAAATGTATATAACTCATCCCGATCCATGAACAAATATGGCCGCCGTTACTAAACTTATACAAATCTTTTAACGACTTCTCATGAACCGTTTTGTAGAATTTGACGAAAATGCACAGAAAGCATCCTTGTGATGATCCTCTCTCAAATGTATATAACTCATCCCGATCCATCAACAAATATGGCCGCCGTACCTAAACATATACAAATCTTTTAACGACTTCTCATGAACCGTTTTGTAGAATTTGACGAAAATTCACAGAAAGCATCCTTGTGATGATCCTCTCTCAAATGTATATAACTCATCCCGATCCATCAACAAATATGGCCGCCGTTACTAAACATATACAAATCTTTTAACGACTTCTCATGAACCGTTTTGTAGAATTTGACGAAAATTCACAGAAAGCATCCTTGTGATGATCCTCTCTCAAATGTATATAACTCATCCCGATCCATCAACAAATATGGCCGCCGTCACTAACAGTAGAACAATCGTTAAAAAACTTTTCACGAACCAATGTCCCAGTTCTTTTGAAACTTGAACAAAAGAATCGTCTCAAAACGTATTCTCAGATTCATGTAAATGTTCCATATCCGTCAATAAATATGCCCGCAGTTACTTAAAATAGAAAAAAAAATAAACGACGTCTTCTCATTAATCAACGGTTCACTTATTGTTTTGTTTCTCATCAAGACAAAATTTGGTTCATGGGTTCAAATCCCAGTTGTTGCTTTTTATTGTTTTTTTGTGTTGTTGTTGTTTTATTTTTTATTATTATTAATAGTTGTTTTTTTTGTTGTTTTTGTTGTTGTTGTGGTTTGTTGTTGTTGTTTTTTGTGGGCGGGTTGTTTGTTTTCTTTTGTTTTTGTTTATTTATTATTATTATTGTGTGTTTTTTTGTTGTATTTCTTCTTCTTTTTTTAAACTTGTTTCATTGCTTATGTGAATCATTACTTGTTCATTTATTTCATTTTGCTTAAACTGTCATGGCCTCTTTAGCCCAATCTCATTAAAATCATATCCTAATTACGCTTTGATACTCTTCGCTATAGCCTTAGTAGTGTAGAGAATCGTAGCGTGATAAAGGGTCGGATTTTAATGAGATTGTCTTTAGCCAGTATAGCGATACAGGTCCTCATGTGTTTCTTGTTTATTTTAAAATTACAAGTCAAGTCGATTACCTCGGTATATACCGCATACCACTTGAGGCTCTACACGTGTATAACAATATGTTTAGACATATCGACCATCTGGAATATGATACCAGCCTGATATCGGCAGGTCCCTGTAACGTGTCGTGATGGTATAAGTCTTTATTTAGACATATCGCCTATCCGGAATATTATACCAACCAGATATTGGCAGGATCGTATGGGAGGTCCCTGTAACGTGTCGTGATGGTATACGTCTATATTTAGACATATCAACCATGTGAAATATTATACCAACCAGATATTGGCAGGATCGTATGGGAGGTCTCTGTAACGTGTCGTGATGGTATAAGTCTACATTTAGACATATCGACTATCTGGAATATTATACCAACCTGATATTGGCAGGATCGTATGGGAGGTCCCTGTAACGTGTCGTGATGGTATAAGTCTACATTTAGACATATCGACTATCTGGAATATTATACCAACCTGATATTGGCAGGATCGTATTGGCAGGTCCCTGTAACGTGTCGTGATGGCATATCGACCATCTGGAATTGTATACCAACCAGTTCTTAGCAGGTCCCTGTAATGTGCCATGATGGTTGTCGCTGGCTTTTTTGGAGGTCTGTACAAAATGATTTTCATTTTAGACCAGCACATGTCATGTTCATTACTTCGGTAAAAGAATCAGACAAACATCGCTTGCGGTTCTATATAAGAACCAATAACTAATCATTCTATTTCGCAGGAAACTGAACTTCTACTGACTAGACTTTACCTAAAATGTTTCTGGGAAGTTCAACTAATATCCCATAATTAGTTAAGCAGGGATATCAATCACACGTTTTAGTTAACTTATTTATGTAGCAATTCCGGAATCTACAAAGATTGTCTGGGGTCTTAAACGTGTTGTTGGAACTAAATTCCAGTTGCGATTTAAAAACAGCACACTCTTGACATATAACTATTGTACTAGTTCGACTGGTAAGTAAAACAAATGACTTCTTATTTTTTCGAACCCTCACTGCTGTGGATTCGAACACACTGGGAGCTCGACTTGTCGAGCGGCGATTCTTACGGATGGCGGAGGTATATTGTACTGGTTTTACCCATGAAATGGGTGATCTGCCTCTACCACATAAATATCGACCGTCATATATGGCCTAACATGTCCTAAGAATGACGTAAAACATCATTCAAACATCAAAACGCTCGACCCCTGAATTATCTTGTCTGTCTCTGTGTGATACCATCTAAACACTCTTAATCTTCTGTAAGATATAGTTTACCTTTTTAGGTCATGAAGTTGTTAGGATGGAAAAGAGAACAGAACCTGAGAGAATTTAATTGAATTGAATGTTGAATGAATTATAGGTTATTTAGTGCCGCCCCAGAGAGAAGGGATTGATACACAGGAATCCAGGAACCATGTCATACTCTTACTAATAAATATATTCCTATGGTTCTTTAACGTGCTTGGACTCCGATACACGGGACCGCCCGGTTTACGTTACATTCCGACGGACGGAGGCTTGAACTCGGGTCGTCGGATTACAAGCTCATCGTGCTATCCACGGGGCCAGCCATCTCTAGAACCAGAGAAAATTGCAAATACCACACAATGTGTCTGACATACGTAGGTTTTAAGGCATTGGTCAATTAACTCGACAAATGTCATGTATTATTGAGAAGTAAAACAAATCCCACTAAGTCCTATACAATAGTTTCAAAGCTTTCTAGTTTACCATTTTTCAAAATGAAGTTCAAACTAAGATTCACTTACATATTCTTAGTCATGAGACCTTCCTCTCTAGAAAACTGCTGAGAAAAGTAGGGGTTATTTGGCATATAAGAAAATAAAATTCTGACCTTTGTTGACACCATGAACAAACTGCATTCATTTAGCACCTCTTACATGTGTTCTGCTCTCACTTTCAAAACTTTCAAGTTGATAAATAAAATCATCATAAAACCATGCAAATGGTTCTTAGCTCTCACAAACAAGTCAATAAAGTCATTTCAGCCAGAAAAACAGGCCTTAAATACTCAAAAATGCCTGTTATCACAAAACAAGTTAGGGATTATATTTTTGGGAACTCCTTTCCTATACCAGGCATGGATACCATAGTGATTTACTTCCTGTATGCCTTTAACCGGAATGAAACGTATTTTAGTTCAAGCTCGTAATTTTGGGAAGATAGCAGACTCTCTTATAAGAGACGGATTCCGAATAGTTTGCGGTATAAACGACAGCACCATAAGAGAAAGGCTACCCAGAGAGCCAGATCTGAGTTGATAAACGCCTATCAATATGGAGAGCGGCAGAAGTATCGAAAGAGAGCACAAAGCAAATCGAACAACTGGTGTCAATGCAAATGCTATCCATGCAGTTGGTGGAGCTAGGCCTAACACTTTGAAGACAAGATCCAAACTAACAGAAAAAACGAGCCAAATGAACAATATAGATAAATGATGCACATACTGTGGTTATTCACATGAGAAGTCCAAAGGTAAATGTCCGGCATTTGGCAAACAATGCAGTTATTGCAAAAAAATAGAATCACTTTGAAAGTGTATGTAAAGGAAAACAAAAACAACAGAGAGCTGCACATAATGTAGACGTTGGTGACACTATTTCAGGCGATGATGACTATTTCGAAATAAAAACATATTGATATAGTTAACGCGGTTAACACACACAGTTTACTGCAGATTTACTGCACAATGATGGAGAATAAAACGCGAATGAATTGTCAAGTTGACTGTAGAGCTATATGTAATATTATTAGTATGAACAGAGAGTAAGTATACTTATTCCCTGATATGAAGAACTTGAAAGCCGCGAATTTGCAAGACATTGAAATGGAGAAAACCTTGTTCTTTCAACTTATAGTAAATACACGATAATACCTCTAGGAAAGATTAAGATAAAACTTAGAAATCCCAAAAATGGTCTTAAGTACAAACGCGAATTTGTGATAGTAGAAAGCGATCAATGTAATGCAAACATTGGAAGCAGTGCTGCACAAGCAATGCAGCTATTATAAATTAAACATGAAAACATTGAAAGGATCAGGTTCATAAGCGAAACAGACATTTTGACTGAATTTCAGGATGTTTTCACTGGCACAGGCTTTCTTATGGGTCAGTATCCACTTAAAGTGGACCCAAACGTGAAGCCAACTGTACATGCACCGCAACATATGCAGAGAATGTGACTGAACCGTCACATTGAATCGCTAATATGTTCATGTACATATTTATATTTATATATAATATTAGATTTAACTAACGTGACACATGGAAAGCTTCTAACTGGTACACACATGTATATAGTTACATAGTTTGTAATAAACAAATATACACTTATAACGTAAACATGCAACTTTAGAATAACAAAAAAAAAACGGCTATTGTAAATGTATTACTTATACACCATTGATTTTCAAAGCTTTATATATAAAGACGCTAAGGTTTTGCAGTGTCTTTTTGTTTTCGCATTTGAAAAGTTCTAAAAATGTTATCATGTTAGGTCTTTTCCAAAAATATTTACTTCTATAATGATTTCTTATTTCACTAAACGAGCTACATTCAATAACAAAGTGATATTCGTCTTCAAGTGTATTGCAGACGACGCATATTCTTTCATGTATTGGTTTACTGACTGGTTTTTGCCATCTTCCAGCTTCTATTTCAAGAGTATGAGAGGGCACACGTAACTTTGACATTGCATGTCTAAACTTTGATATGTTTACGACCTTAACATATGGCTTAAGATCAAAATTATAATCAACAATCAGTTTATAAAAAAATGCCCTTCTAGAATTCTCTAACCTTGAATGCCAATTTTGAATGAAATTATCATTTATTTGTTTTATACAGTATAAAAACAATTCCTTATTGCCAACCCCTTGACATATTTATGTTTGAATTCTCAAGTTGTTTTATTTTAGTCATTGTATTTTATCCAATCCATGTCTTCACATTGGTAAACATTAGTCTCGGATTCCCTAGACTTTTTTACCAAGCACAATCTGTTTTATTTAGTAGACACGGACATTGACCTTGTTTTAGTTGTACAGTTTTTCTGTTATATTTAAATGTTACTTAATTTCAGTATGTTGCCAAACTGAAAGCCATGTTCTAGTATCAATGAATGACAGACTGAAGGACGGACAAAAAAAAATCTCATAATTCCGTATCGACTGACTGCTGTTTATTGTGCCATCATTTGTGTACGATTATGGTCATACTTAAGAGAAGAACATCATAAATAATTTACTTTCGCCCTAATCCTTTTTCTGTTGTTGTTAACAACTATCGTGCTGTAAAAATAATGAGAAATAAAATGTGTTTAAGCAAGCTATGGTATTAGTTGACATCCATTTGGTGCCATCTGATATCCAGCACTACAGTTTCAGTATGGCAGTGCTTAGTCTCGGCCAGCTAGACCGTATCATGCATATGTCTTTTTTTCACGCGCATAAACGTAACTCCAGCGTAAATGGAGTTTCTACGATAAAATTTGCAGCAACTCTGCAGTTCAGGGTGAGAAGGTTCTAGGCCCATTTTCCATATCTTATCTCGATGTACATGGAGGATGAGCCTGGTATGTTAGGCGCCATATAACCTTTCATGTGTTGGTGCGCCTTAAAACCCAATTCAATTCACGTGCATAAAGTCGACGTTTGCGTGACGTCATGTTGTAAAATAAACGTACATCGTCAATTGTTGATGCAGCAGTCACTTGCTGCTTCTCATAAGTTAAAAAATAAGAATTGAATTGAATGTTGTTTAACGGCTCATCAACACAGTATAGATTATTTAGAGCCGCCCAAGAGAGAAGGATACATAGGAATCCGGGAACCTGCCCTACTCTTATTATCGAATAGATTCCTATGGCTCTTTAACGTGCTCGGAGGAAAGACCGATACACGGGACCGCCCGGTTTACGTCCCCATCCGACGGACGAGGCTAAGGGAAAGTGTCTTGCCCAAGAACACACCTACGGAACTCAGTGGCACCACGGAGGATTGAACAACCCGGGGCCTCCGGTTACAAATCCGGCTCGCTACCGACTGCGCCACGCCAGTCCTTAAAAAAATAAGAAATTGTTATTAACAAAATCTCTCCAAAATCGCCCAAAACCATTTCAAACGTCCTATTTTTCCCCTGTCCATACTGACGTCATTTCAAATATCGATCGAGGGCGAGAATGTCCCCAGGCCCTGGCTCTGGATCCGTTTAGCATAGCGTAACGAAGAAATCAGAAGCGGGCCGGGTGACCGAGGCTAAGCAGTGCCCAGTAAATTACCTCCCTTCTAGCCGTATCAGCACTCTCTGCTATGGCTAAGGTGTAGCGGAAGACTAGTAAAACAAATCCCATTGAGTCCTATACAATATTTTCCAAGCTTTCTAGTTTGCCATTTTTCAAAATGAAGTTCAAACTAAGATTCACTTACATATTCTAAGTGATGTGACCTTCCTCTCTAGAATACTGCAGAGAAAAGTAAGAGTCGTGCGGTGTATAAGAAAATAAAATCCTGATCTCTGTTGACACCGTGAACAAACTGCATTCATTAGGCACCTCTTACATGTGTCCTACTTCCAATTTCAAAACTTTCAAGTTGATAAATAAAATAAGCATACAACCATGCAAATTGTTCTTAGCTCTCACAAACAAGTCAATAAAGTAATTTCAGTCAGAAAAAAACAGGCCATAAATACTCAAAAATGTCTCTTATCACAAAAAATGTTAGAGATTATATAGTTGGGAACTCCTTTCGACAACACGGTCCTGATATTTGATCTCCTTCGTGTTTATCATTGTATTGCAATAAGATGGTGTGCGTCTTCAATCGTATTTATTGCATAAATAACTATCATTTCAAACAATATGACTTTAAACAATGGCTTGAATGGGTATTTTTCTTCATACATATTTACATTTTTAAACAAATGTTAATAGTAAAAAGTAAAAGAGTTTGCAATGATTTATAATATGAAATGCGTACGAATATAGCGAAACAACAATAACTAGAGGTTGTTTTTAGTGAAAAATAGATGTCTCTCCTACTGAAGAAAGGGCCATATATCCGCCAAAAATCATTCAGCTGGAACCCGACGAAAATATATGCAACTAGGCTTGGCAATGATCACCTCTACCATGTTTTGTTAAAATCTGCCAGGGGATCAGGAGAAGTATTACGGACAAAGTTTGTGTATAAAACCTGTAAAGGGCCGTAACTCCGGCAAAAATCATTCAACCGGCACACAGCGACGAACTGCGCAACTAGGTTTGGTACTGGTTATCCTTGCCAAGTTTCGTTGAAAACCGGCTTATGTGCATCAACTTTTGTCAAGGCCTCTAAAGCGGACAAACGTTTGTTAAGCCGGCATGTTTACCAATTCTTGCAAAGGCCTCATATGTTTACCACCGTTTGAAAGGCCTCATTTATTTACCAACTTTTATAAATGCTTCGTATGTAGACCAACGTTAGTAAATGCTTCATATATTGACCAACGTAAATGCTTTAGTAAGACCAATTAAGGACATTTCACGTTTGCATTCGTTTACTATCGGAATTCTTGCAAATATGTGTGTTGTTCACCTGAGAAGCGCATTGCGCATGTATGAGTCGATCGTGGAAAAAAATTAAGTCGACGGGAATTTTTGAATGGAATAAAAGGCAGTGCAGCATTTTATGCAGGATTTAATTTTTATCATAAATACTAGAGAATAAAATCGTAAACATGGTCCTGATCTTTTTAAAACTCGCTCGTCCCGGGGTGACACCAGAGTTATAGCCCCTGGATTAGAAAAAATGCAGTTTTTTTTTATCTTGTTTACACGTTTGTTGAGCAATCTTAACCAAACTTGCACAGATTGTATATGCCCATAAGATCTTGGACGAATTCGATAATGGACAAAATTGGACTAGTAACATTAGAGTTATGGCCCCTGAATTAGCAAATAAAATGCAGTTTTACACCTTGTTAACACGTTTGTTGAGCAATCTTAACCAAACTTACGCAGGTTGTGTATTTTTTTATTACTATTATTGTGTTTTTATTATTATTATTATTATTATTATTATTATTATTATTTGGGTGTTTTTTTCATAATTTCCAAAATGTCCATTGTTTATTATCTAATTATTCAACTTTATGAAACTTACTTAAAAGTCAGCGGTTACATGTGTCAAATTTGTCTCTTTATATGCAGTGTTTGCAATTAAAAGCGATGTTTCGTGATAGTTGTAGTTCAGCTTGTTAACACGACAGAGGCCACATTTCTTGAGCAATCTTAACCCAACTTGCACAGATTTTATATGACCATAAGATTTCGGAGAAGTTCGACAATGGGCCAATACTCAGGTGAGCGCTATAGGGCCATCATTACTCTCTTGTGCTAAATACTTTAGATCTCCAGTATTTGATATGGTATTTTGATAATTCGTTCACAACTCCAACGTTTTAGACCCTTCTTGTTAGAGAATGGTGCAAATAACACTTAACGATGTTATTGCTGCAATGTATTAAATAAATTGGAAAATCAATTTGCTTTGAACTATTCAAAGTAGAAATAATGATTGACAAATTTATGTAGAAAAGTTAGGAAACCTCGGAGTTTTGAGAGGGAAAAATCATGATGAAAAACATTTAACAATCATCAAAAATAGACACCTGGCCGGTTTGTAATAATCCCTTCTGGCACCTCATTAGTCGCGACCCAACGTGTACAATGACCTAATAAACGTCTTTAAAAATGTGTACAATGACCTAATATACGTCTTTAAAAACGCGTACAAGGACCTAATAAACGCCTTTAAAAACGTGTACAATGACCTAATATACGTCTTTAAAAACGTGTACAATGACCTAATATACGTCTTTAAAAACGCGTACAATGATCTAATATACGTCTTTAAAAACGTGTACAATGACCTAATAAACGTATTTAAAAGCAGATAATCCTTAAAAGTTGTCTTCACTGATTTGGACTTCACTCATGCCGTAACACCAAATGTAACCTTGAACTGTTCTGTTGTTGTTGTTTTGCAAGATCAAGAACAGAACTGCACATAAAGAAGTGCAATACCAACGCTTTCCATAAGTAGCTGTGGTAGAAAGATAGCGCGTAATTTGTTGTTGGTCATTCGACATGTAGTTTTAGTGTTAAGGCAGGGTTATGGTAATCTAAGCCGTAACCCTCAGTATCTTAATATATCAATGTTTTGCTTATATTTCCCAAAATTACCGTTTACATTAAATGTAGGTTATATCATTTTTAAAAGTGCAACTTGTATTATTTTATGACAAAATAAAAATGTATAAAACAAAAAATTACGTCATGTCGTTAAACCCCTGTCACACTAGGGCCGCGTTCTCACGGCGATCCCACGACGTCCAAGAAAAATGCAGAACGCCGAGGTGCGCGCAGTACGATCGCAAGCATCGCCGCAGCAACGCAGTGGCATCGCCAGTAGACGCATTGGGATCGCATAGAACGCCAAGCGACGGCGCGCACGTTGAGCATGCACAAAACAAACGCCGTCGCTCGGTGTTCTGATAAGAGCGCAGTGGGGTCGCCGTAAGGTCGCCATAGCAGCGCAGTAAGGTCTCCTACAACGCCACAGGAGCTCCGCGGGCGCGCACAGAGGTCGCAGTGCGAACGCTGTGGTTGTCGGTGGCGCTTGCACGGAGATTGTACGACATTCTCTGAGATGTCACTGCGTCTCTACCGCGCTTATACGGCGCGTCTACGGCGCTTATACGGAGTGTTATTTATTTTACTGCGCTCTTACAACGACTGTACGGAGCTGTCACGGCGATCATTGCGCTCCCAAGGCGCTTCTACCGCGTCCATCGGCGTTTGCATGACAAAAACGAACAAAATAGTATAAATGAATTATAGGTAGTGCAAACGAACGTCTTCAACACGTCGTCAGCGCAGTGTGAGCGCCGTGAAAGCGCAGTGCACGCAGTGGAAGCGCCGTGAGAGCGCAGACAATCGCCAACAAGAACACCGTAGGAACGCGATAGAACGCCATGGGAGCTCCGTAGCAACGCCTTGGTCGCTGTGAGGACGCCGTGACATCTCCATCTTCACGAAAAATATCAGATTTTTCTTGCGATCTCACGGCGTTCTGGAAAATTAAACAACGCCGTGCCAACGCAGTGGAAACGCGCTATAGTGTGACAGGGGCATTATAGGTAGTGCAAACGAACGTCTTCAACACGCCGTCAGCGCAGTGTGAGCGCCGTGAAAGCGCAGTGCACGCAGTGGAAGCGCCGTGAGAGCGCAGACAATCGCCAACAAGAACACCGTAGGAACGCGATAGAACGCCATGGAAGCTCCGTAACAACGCCTTGGTCGCTGTGAGGACGCCGTGACATCTCCATCTTCACGAAAAATATCAGATTTTTCTTGCGATCTCACGGCGTTCTGGAAAATTAAACAACGCCGTGCCAACGCAGTGGAAACGCGCTATAGTGTGACAGGGGCATTAACACGTTCGAACGTCATAAAAAAAATCTTCTGTCAGCTACACGCTTCCGTAGTTTATTGTATATTCTGGAGAAAAAAAAAGTATCTGTTGCTCATTTTTCATTTTTATGTTGAAAAATAAATAAAATGGAAACACATTCAATTGCATTCGGACCAACGTTTTTAAACATGTTTTATATGCCTTTCTTCAGTGAAATATAGTCTGACGTGTAGTATTAAGTATGTTATTTGTGGGGGCTGGGAGAGGGGGTCAAATTTGTATACAGTTTCATTAAAACAAATATTGCGTTTACAAATATGTATGTGTTTCCTCTGGCTGCCTTTATCTTTAAAGGTCACACGGCAATCTTGAAATAGTTACCACGCATTAAAATTAGTACATCAATTTACTAATCCAGTATATAAGTTTTCTTCTTATTCTACCATAATGAATAATGTAAATATATTATTGGTAATATAACATAATCAACAATTTGCAACATGCAAACACAATTTCTGTTCAGTTCTTCCAATTAAGTATTACTAATTCCATGTAGAAAACAAGAACGGGGCACCGCAAGTCGTAAAACAATAATCAATATTGCATTGTGTCTCTTCAATGTATCAGTTGATAACAAATCAGAATGTCAGATTTTGCGGATTATTTTTTAATTGAATTGTTATCAGTACCAAGCAAAGCTTCTATTTATTTTCAGAAAATTACAATGAAGTACCTTATCTTAGATACAGTCATCGGCTTTGTCTTCAGGCTAACCTTATCAAATTGAGTACGGGAGGGGCATAGTTGGCACGGAACTCACCTCTGATTTTATCTCGTGTCATCCACTGGCGCTTCTTACGGTGGAGAGAGTGGCCTCAGTAAGGCCCTGACTTACGGTGGAGAGAGTGGCCTCAGTAAGGCCCTGACTTACGGTGGAGAGAGTGGCCTCAGTAAGGCCCTGACTTACGGTGGAGAGAGTGGCCTCAGTAAGGCCCTGACTTACGGTGGAGAGAGTGGCCTCAGTAAGGCCCTGACTTACGGTGGAGAGAGTGGCCTCAGTAAGGCCTTGAACGGTGGAGAGAGTGGCCTCAGTAAGGCCCTGACTTCGGAGCTACAAACCTCTGACACGTATGGGTTCGCTCCGTGTCGGAGGCATGTCCCTCGTCTCATCTCCCTCCGTGGTTGCCGTCCCACTATATCCTAATACGATGTGTAAACGGGACGTATAGCATGTATGAGGTTGACTTTGTTGTAGCGCAATTAATGGTGTGTTTTTTTCCTTTTATGTGTCATTTTGTATGTAAGGTCACATATAAATTGTCCTAATAAGGTTTTAGAGTGTTGAATCGAATTGATTTGAAGACTTTATTTTAAGAGATTAGCCCAGTTAGTAAAATACTAATCTTCCCAGAGGCTCTGTTTACAAAGCAACATATAGTAAACAAAAACATATGTATATACACGTTTACAGCAACACAAATATATTGACAATCGAAACAAAAGTATTCACAAAAAAATAAAAATCTATATTATGATTTAATACCAATTTTAACGAAAACAATTTCAGTTACATAGTTCTCTTTATCCGCTTCATATAATTGTTTAAAACAGATTTAACTGACGTGCAAGATCTTACATGCGTTGGAATTTCCTTCCAAGTTACTGGCACAGATTAAGACATACTTCTTTTAAAATGCTCCTTATTTGGCTTAGGAATCGTACAGTTAGTATCACAGTGAGATCGTAAATTGTGTGGCGAATGTTATTAACTCAAGCAAATCCAATATATAAGAAGGAGCAAGCTGCTTAGAAGCTTTAAACATGAATTTAGCTCTATTAAGAACAATTTTTGTGTCAATTGTCATTGCATTTATAGTGTGTTTTGCATCATTTAAATATGTAAATTAGTTGCCTAATATAATATGACAAGCTCTTCTTTGTATTTTTAAAAGACTATTAGTGTTTCTCTTCGCCGTAGTTCCCCATATAATATTGCAAACATCTAAATGTGGCTGAATATAAGTCTTATAGTAAATACTTCTACAGTTAAGTAGAATCCATTACTTTATCCTAGATAATAGCCACAGATACGATGATAATTTCTTGTTCATCCCATTTAAGATTTTAATACTACTACTTTACTTCCATAGGTCAATTGAATATCCATGTTATTGTAGTTTAAAGACATAGGCGAGTGTTTTAGTACTGCGCGCTTCTGAGGTGTTGTAATTAATAAGACCTTAGTTTTTTCTGTATTTAGTACCATGCAGTTTTCTAAACACCAGTTTTGCTATATATGCAGTGCAGCTTTCAGATTATTTTCAATTGTAATTAACGAATCATTAATATCATATATAGTTGTATCGTCAGCATACAGATCAGTATGACTTACTGTGTCACTCATATGTAGAGGTAGATCATTAATAAATATTAAGAAGAACAGGGTGCCAAGTAAGGACGCGTGTGGTACTCCACAAGTAACACCATTTAAAAAAGTACCATTTAGTTCTACTTTTTGTTTCCGGTCAGTTAGGTATGGTGTAAACCATTTATGGTCAAGTCGCTACATTTATAATGTTTTAACTTTTCAATAATATATCATGATCAGCTAAATCAGAGCAGAATGTACATACACATAACGAAATCAGGTTTAGTTTAAGAATGTGTGCTAGGGTAAAGACTAAAACAGGTGGAACTGGTAATGAAGAAGTAAAGAAGCTAGTGTTAGAAATCGATAGTACCATGTTCTTACTGTATAGATGTACTAACCTCGGTATTTCAGTATTTCTTACTGTACATATAAACTCGGTATTTCAGAGTTCTTACTGTATATATGTACTAACCTCGGCATTTCAGTGTTCTTATTGTATATATGTACGAACCTCGGTATTTTAGAGTTCTCACTGTATATATGTACTAACCTCGGTATTTCATATGAGTTGTTTTTGTATATATGTACTAACCTCGGTATTCAGTGTTCTTGTATATATGAACTAACCTCGGTATTTCGGTGTTCTTACTGTATATATGTACTAACCTCGGTATTTCATATGAGTTGTTATCGTATATATGTACGAACCTCGGTATTTCAGTGTTCTTATTGCATATATGTACTAACCTCGGTATTTCAGAGTTCTTATTGTATATATCTACTAACCTCGGTATTTCAGAGTTCTTACTGTATATATATACTAACCTCGGTATTCAGTGTTCTAATTGTATATATGTACTAACCTCGGTATTTCAGTGTTCTTATTGCATATATGTACGAACCTCGGTATTTCAGAGTTCTTACTGTATATATATACTAACCTCGGTATTTCATATGAGTTCTTATTGTATATATGTACTAACCTCGGTATTCAGTGTTCTTATTGTATATATGTACGAACCTCGGTATTTCAGAGTTCTTATTGTATATATCTACTAACCTCGGTATTTCAGAGTTCTTACTGTATATATATACTAACCTCGGTATTTCATATGAGTTCTTATTGTATATATGTACTAACCTCGGTATTTCAGTGTTCTTATTGCATATATGTACGAACCTCGGTATTTCGGTGTTCTTATTGTATATATGTACTAACCTTGGTATTCCAGTGTTCTTATTGTATATATCTACTGACCTCGGTATTTCAGAGTTCTTACAGTATATATGTACTAACCTCGTTATTTCATATGAGTTCTTATTGTATATATGTACTAACCTCGGTATTTCAGTGTTCTTACTGTATATGTATATATATATATATACTAACCTCGGTATTTCAGTGTTCTTATTGTATATATGTACTAACCTCGGTATTCAGTGTTCTTATTGTATATATGTACGAACCTCGGTATTTCAGTGTTCTTATTGTATATATGTACTAACCTCGGTATTTCAGTGTTCTTATTGTATATATGTACGAACCTCGGTATTTCAGTGTTCTTATTGTATATATGTACGAACCTCGGTATTTCAGTGTTCTTATTGTATATATGTACTAACCTCGGTATTTCAGTGTTCTTATTGTATATATGTACTAACCTCGGTATTTCAGTGTTCTTATTGTATATATGTACTAACCTCGGTATTTCAGTGTTCTTATTGTATATATGTACTAACCTCGGTATTTCAGAGTTCTTACTGTATATATGTACTAACCTCGGTATTTTAGTGTTCTTATTGTATATATGTACTAACCTCGGTATTTCAGTGTTCTTATTGTATATATGTACTAACCTCGGTATTTCAGTGTTCTTATTGTATATATGTACGAACCTCGGTATTTCAGAGTTCTTACTGTATATATGTACTAACCTCGGTATTTCATATGAGTTGTTTTTGTATATATGTACTAACCTCGGTATTCAGTGTTCTTGTATATATGAACTAACCTCGGTATTTCGGTGTTCTTACTGTTTATATGTACTAACCTCGGTATTTCATATGAGTTGTTATCGTATATATGTACGAACCTCGGTATTACAGTGTTCTTATTGCATATATGTACGAACCTCGGTATTTCAGAGTTCTTATTGTATATATCTACTAACCTCGGTATTTCAGAGTTCTTACTGTATATATATACTAACCTCGGTATTTCATATGAGTTCTTATCGTATATATGTACTAACCTCGGTATTCAGTGTTCTTATTGTATATATGTACGAACCTCGGTATTTCAGAGTTCTTATTGTATATATCTACTAACCTCGGTATTTCAGAGTTCTTACTGTATATATATACTAACCTCGGTATTTCATATGAGTTCTTATTGTATATATGTACTAACCTCGGTATTCAGTGTTCTTATTGTATATATGTACTAACCTCGGTATTTCAGTGTTCTTATTGCATATATGTACGAACCTCGGTATTTCGGTGTTCTTATTGTATATATGTACTAACCTTGGTATTCCAGTGTTCTTATTGTATATATCTACTGACCTCGGTATTTCAGAGTTCGTACAGTATATATGTACTAACCTCGTTATTTCATATGAGTTCTTATTGTATATATGTATATATGTACTAACCTCGTTATTTCATATGAGTTCTTATTGAATACATATGTACTAACCTCGGTCGTATTGTATTTATGTACTAACCTCGGTATTCCAGTGTTCTTACTGTATATATGTACTAACCTAGGTATTCCAGTGTTCTTATTGTATACATGTACTAACCTCGGTATTTCAGAGTTCTTACTGTATATATGTACTAACCTCGGTATTCCAATGTTCTTATTGTATATATGTACTAACCTCGGTATTCCAGTGTTCTTAATGTATATATGTACTACAATTCTTATTGTATATATGTACTAACCTCGGTTATTAAGAGTTATTATTGTATATATGTACTAACTTCGGTATTCCGGTGTTCTTACTGTATATATGTACAAACCTCGGTATTTTAGTGTTCGTATTATATATATGTACTAATCTCGGTATTCCAGTGTTCTTATTGTACATATGTACTAGATTTCTTATTGGATATTATACTAACCTCAGTATTTCAGAGTTCTTATTGTACCATACAGTGTATGTACTAGAGTTCTTATTGGATATTATACTAAGCTCTGTATTTCAGAGTTCTTATTGTGCATATGTACTAACCTCTTATTGTTTATATTTACTAACCTCGGTTTTTCAGTGCGAACAATCAATGCTGGACGGTGGACCAGGGATGAAATCATGAAAAACGGAGATCGTGACGGTGATGGAAGTTTGTCGAGTGACGAACTCCAGACACTGTTCGTCCATTGGGATCTCAGAGGTATGCCTTATCGAACACTTTCACGACTATTACGTTAGGTCCAACGACCATGTATGTAAAGTTTCAACCCGATAGCCGTTATAACGTACACTTAATGATGTGGGAAAACGGAGAGAAAAAAAGCCTGAAAAATTAAGATGACAGTATACTAGTTTTCGTAATTACCAATCAATACTAGCAGAAAATCAGTTTGTTTGTCTGAATGGTGTTTTACGTCATTTCTAGCACATGTTAGGCCATATATGACTGTCGATTTTGTTGTGGTTGAGGCAGACGACCCATTTTTTTCCTGGATACAACCAGTACATCCCGTCATCCGTAAGAATTGATACCTTCTCACTTGACCAAGATACAGTCATCCAAAAACACGAATATAAAACAACACTTACATACAAAATAGTACATGTCTATGCAGTATAGATAACATTATAACTCCTGCCATCGTTTATGATAAGTATGACGTTATGATGCAGATATATGTTTTCAAGATATGTTTTAAAATAATCAAAACGGGCTTTTAATTTTCAATATATGAGAGAATTAGTCTCGGCCAGCTAGACCGTATCATGCATATGTCTTACTTGCAGATATCGGTCTGGGCAGATTAGGCCAATTAAAGCGCCCACTAGCGATTAGTCCAATTTATTCGCGCGTTTTTTTAACGTGCATAAAGTTGACGTTTCCGTGACGTCATGTTGTAAATAAACGTACAACGTCAATTGTTGATGGACCTGTTACCATTTTTGACGTCACATGCTGCAAGTAAGGAATTATTATGAAATTAATTTACACGTGTTTTGAAAGTCTCGTAGAATCTTTCAAAATCTCGCCAAAATCGCCCAAAATGAGAGGGCGATTTTAACCGTCGTAGTTTCCCCAGGCCCTGGTTTTGGACCCGTGTAGCATAGCGTAACGAAGAAGCGGGCCAGGTGACCGAGGCTAATGAGAGAATGTGTCCAAGCTGAAGAGGAAGATTTTATTCATAAATCGACAGGTCATAGGCCCAAGAGATACTACAAATGCATACAACCACAGAAAATATGAAACATCAATTAACATATTTACACAAGTATTTACAAATATAAACGGAATGATGTGTATATACTCACAAAAACAAAAGTACCCCTTTTTTTGCTGGTATTCCCATAGGCCAGTTTTTGAAGGCGTAGGACAGCTTGAACAGCGCTTTAATTAAACAATGTTTGATGTTTTTAAGCAACCTCCACTAAGAAGTAAATATTCCTTTAGTTTCAAATTTTGCAAACCTTCAAGGGAGGTATTTTGGATCTTTGATAATCAAAAGCTGCTACCTATACAATCGGTGCTTCTTTTTTTTTCGAAAGCAACGTATAGAGAATATTGTCTGAACAAACTGAGGTAATGTTTGCAGATTGTATACGTTTTTACGAAAAATGTACGGTTTAAGAAAAAGGGGGATACTGTGTACTGTGTACTGAACTTTTCAAAAAAAACATTTTGTTTGGACTATTGGTGGTGGTCGATCTAATTATTCTATATGCATCATTTATTATTTCATGTTTACTGTCTATATAATAAGGGAAAGGAAACGGGGTACTTTTATTTTTCTCAGTATATATTCCTATGTTACAAATAGCGGAGAAGGTGATAATGACATCATGTTATGGTGTTAAAAAAGTATTGCAAACGTTGCTAATATATTATAGCAATACCTACAGTGGGAGTGCATCACAAAGTGCAGCCTGGTTGGTGATTTGGTCAATTCATAACTGACACCATTCAGCCCGTTTTCACCGCATTTGTGCAGCACTTCCACTGGGTTAACCAGAAGTTGTATAGTCATAACAGGCGCTGCCTTTGCTATATTTGGTAACTAAGGAATAACGCAGTTCATGTTTGACATTGTTTGATTAATTAACATTGTATTTTATAAACATGAATCTAAATAATATGTATATAAACATTGCCATAACGCCATTGATATATTAGTAATATATGATATATTAGTAATATTGAGTATACAATTATCTAACGCTGTGCTCAAGAGTCATATGTGACTTTTTGCATACTATGCATGTACTTTGTAAGGTTTATTTGGGATGGCCTTGACACAAATAGCCATATGACGAGGCTGATAAAAGTTCTTCTATAACTATGTCTATAGCCATTAAAGTTTAAAGTTGGACTTTTAATTACATACGCATTTACAATTGTAGACAATGTAAACAACATTTAGAACATCAACTGTGCAACAAGTATATGATGAACATGTTTTCTATCAGAATATGTTACATTAGGTAGACCATTTAAGTTTAAAATAGTTTAAAGTAGCTATCCCGCCAAACAACAGCAAAATCGTACAAGCTATGTACACCGTTTCGTAACCTACTGACGACGACCGCTTTAACCAGCCAGGCCAACCTCTAAAACTGGAGTTCGAATTAAGAGTTACCAACTCATCATTCATTTTACGAATATTCAATCACGTTTTTTTTATAGGCCCATATTCATTATTATATGACTTGAACACCTGGCTAGAGTTTTGATAAAGGGTTTTATAGTGCAGTTTTGTCGTCATTTGAAGTGTTGCTTTCTTTAATTGTCTTGGCAAATTTTAATTATTTGATTAAATAATCAAAGACACTTCAACACATTTGAAGATATACATGACATTTTCTTTTTCGCTAATAAATAGCTCATTTTAGTCATACTAGGTCTTGTCCAGTAATAAGAGTTCATGTATGTTTTACGTAAGTCACTAAACAAAGACTTTCACATGACATCATCAAAATAATTTGACCAATCAGTGATCAATAAAATAAAAGACCTCCACATTCTGGTAGGGGGTAAACTCGGTGTTTATCGTTGGTGCTCAACTGACTTTAGCCCTTTATAAAACTAGTTTGTAGTGATAATTATATTAAAAGCTTTATTTTTTGTGTACATCTACGTATCTTCTTTTGGTGTTGTCTGATTTTAAAACACCAATATGGATACATTTAATTTAAATCATGGTCTAATGTTTTCATTTTTCATATAGAGTTTGAGGATAAAGTCCGAGTAAACACCTTTATTTTCACCTACTGAATATCTCAACCTACCGGAAGTTGACCAGATGTGAAAGTTATGAATAGATAAAATTATACTCCCCTTCATTTTTATTACAAATATTACATTTTCTTCCGTCTAGTGGAATACTGTATGTCTGTCCTAATTCAAGTTGGTTTACGTATGTTGTAAAAGTTTGCTGTTGTTGGCGGGATATATACTTTAACATGTTCCAATATAGTGTTGCATGCTTACGCCTGTTTGTCTAACTTTCTTTGGTGGTCTGCCTCCACCACAAATAAAAATCGACCGTCATATATATATAACTTTACATGTGTTGAAAATGACGTAAAACAACATACAAAATAAAACAAAACTAACTCTCTTTGATATGATTTTTACGACATTGTTTGCATCAGTGATTATATTCAGAACGAGATTCGACTAGAGGTGCTCAATTTTCTTCAGATTTAGCATTTCCAATTGTATTTAAACAAGAATAAAATCTGTTTCGCTTTTCAATACAAGCTTCATCAAACCATTAATTTTTAACAGACTGTGTATTCTCTTTAGTTTTTGTGTTTCGTATTTTCTTTTCAAACAAAAGATCAGTAATAGTATTCAGATTGTGGTTACCCAACCAAGGATATATAACTTTTATACCCTGGGCTTCATCAGAAGGAACTTAAAGCACTGCCCAATCACCTGCAGAAAAACAGCATATCTGGCACTGGTAAGATCTATACGAGAATACAGCTCTATCATCTGGGACCCATACTACATCAAGCACATCGAACGCGTTGAGAAGGTACAAAGACAAGCAGCACGCTTCATCACCGGGGATGAATGTGACACCAGTCCGTGCCAAACGAAACATAAAAGCCAGACAATATAGAGACTTTGAATGTACAAACATCAAAGAAAACCAAATAACAAACAATAGTAAATGTTTTAACACTTTCAAATGTAAAACTGAGCAGTTTAAAAGCTCTTTTTTCCCCAAAACAGTTACTTGAGTATAGGAACAAACTAGAGGACAGTGTTGTGTGCGCGAAGACAGTGGGGAGCTTTAAGACAGCTCTATAACACTCTAAGACGTGTTAACAATCATCTCTCTTCCGGTGCAATTGATGCCGTCACTGGCCCTGCAACGTGCTTACTCAGATTCAGATATCAACTTTCTAAAGCAAAAAAAATGACCAGAAAATGACGTATGTTGATGACGTTTTCTACAGGGTTCGTTATATAAAATATATTTGCAATATGAATGTATAATCAGCATGTATAATCTACATATCATTATTAGTAATACTGTTGTAAGGTACATGTATATACAAGTTATAAAATATATAATTGCAACATAATCCTCTCTCTCTCTCTCTCTCTCTCTCTCTCTCTCTCTCTCTCTCTCTCTCTCTCATTGTTCAACACTCCTGCTTTAAAATACAGATATCATTAGTATACATGATATGCAAGAAATATATATATACATATATATATGTATGTGTATTGCTGTACTCTGCAGATCTATTTACAGAAACGCGTTACCCTATTTTACACTGAAAATACTGTATTATCAAATGCTCTCATTTTATGATATTCGCGCTTTCATTTGAGAGACTCGCAGTTCATGAGTTGTCATTGCGACTCATAGACCCCGAGTTGCCATTGCGTCTCACGGGTACTGAGTTGTCATTGCGACTCACGAGTCCTGAGTTGCCATTAAGAACACGGTCCACATCGTTTCCAGGTAAAATGTTATCATCCGAAGTCAATCGTTTGCTGTCCTTGACATAGTCTTCGTTTTCATCTCGTATTTTCTCGGGAAAATACAGCTTCCCGTGATCTGAACAATATTTGGAACCCTCTAGTGTAACCGCCTCCCAGTCGGGCCAATAGCGCTCTTTCATTCGGTAGATATAATCTACAAC
Source organism: Cyrtodaria siliqua (assembly GCA_037043455.1). Lineage (NCBI taxonomy): Eukaryota > Metazoa > Mollusca > Bivalvia > Adapedonta > Hiatellidae > Cyrtodaria > Cyrtodaria siliqua. The sequence goes on from JAWPHD010009291.1 coordinate 28,742, forward strand.
ATTTTGTAGATTGTCTGTAATACACAAATAAAGAAAATGAAAGAGGATTTATCTAGCCGAAAACTATTGTGTATATAGTATATTAGTCTAATTAAAGCAGGGTCCCAATAATCAGTACATGAAAAATGCTTATTAATAAATAGACTGCTCCACAGCCGTCATTGAGTGAACGAGACATGCGCCGTGGAGCAGTCTAATTATGCAGACAATTCTCAAGTTGTAGCGTATGTGTGATCAAGATCGATTCAGGACATTCGGCACCAAACCATTTCGACACCTAGACAAATCGGCACCTAGATGTTTCGGCATCAAACCATTTCGGCATCTATTTTAATTTTTACCCTAGACGTTTCGACACCCATTTATATTTGAGTATTGTGAAAATGAAGTAAGGAAGTAAAGAAATTAAATATTTTCTATAAGATCAATTGTAATTCATTTAAAATGCAAAGTTGATTGCCTTAACGGCACCTCCGAAGCGGTTTTGAGCCTGAATACAACTAAAACATGAATATAAATAGGGCTCATATGACAATCTCTTGTACAGTTTAAGTAAATATGACTTATATTATATTGTAGTTTGGTCACTGAAATACCCTTTGTAATAGCTAAGGTGTAAATCGTTTTATTGAAAATACTTGAATATGTTCCCTTTAACATGTATAATAATATATACCTAAGACCAAATAAAAACTTATCTGTATTCATACAGTATCTTTTAATTCTTCACTTTACCTTCCTGTTATCTCCATATCGACGACTACAGGTATGTGACTTGAACAAAGCCTCCACAAACTAACCCATTATTAAATAATCGTCTGCATATAACGCATGCGTTATACTTTTCTTGTTTTAACATTGTATTCCAAAGATATATCTACGTTGTATTGTTCTTGTTTTTTTATTTTTTTCAAAAATCAAGATTGCCGTGTGTCTTTTTACGAATTATATTTAGTTAGCAACGTACCGTTTACTATATATTTGTTATGCTCAAATATCTTAATTGGTAAGACGGCCAATTACAATTGATATAGGTTTGGTACGTTCAAAATGTCCTATTTTATAAGATAAACACTTACCTTTGATATAGACTTGATGCCTGGAACCCGGCATGTGCCAATAAATCTGCGCCATCATACCAAATATTGCACAGTCTATCTCAGACGGTGTATCGCCCATCATGAATGACTTGGTACCTTCAAATATCGGGGACACATTAGCTACAGATTGTTTCATCATAAAAGAAGCTGTAAATGTCACATTCATAAAACGCAGTAATCTCATTAAAATTGTATTGAAGCTGCATTAGCCGTAACTTCGTGGCCTTTTATCCTAGTTTGCTGCCAGCGGCCTGTATAAGGCCCCTTCCCCATCCAAATTTCTATTAAAATCAAGCAGTTTTACCCATTTTGTTAAATTTCATTCCCAGTCATTAATTTTTCCCCTCAATTTAGGTCAAAAGGCCCCTTCCCCAAAAACTTATAAAAATGCCCTGAACTTATAGCATACAAAACATAAAGTAATAATTACATTGACTTCGTGGGATTGAACTCCAAAAACACTAACTTTACACGAACGCATTCCATATAGAGCTACACGGGATAGTTATGACTTTCTGATGTAAGACATACAGTAATCAAAACCTAATGCGCTAATGGATATCACGTGAACAACAGAATGTAAATATTGCGGTCCCAGTGAAATTTACAAACAACAAATACAATGTTTTTCTTTTCAAATTAACAAATTTATTACTACATACTTATTTGGGACCATGTTTCCATGTCTGCATTTCACTGAATAAAAATCAGGCATTGATTTGCTTATGCTCAATATATGCTCACTATATACAATGTCCCTTTAAAAAAAATACATGTAATATATATAAATACATTTGAAAGTAAGGAGTGAGACGAAACGACATAAACAGACTGGCAATGTGGGTATCGCCCTAGAAAGTCAAGTGACGAAAATGGCCGTTGTGGTTTTCCAGGTTATTGGGTGCACCAAACCCCACTATTGCCATGTTGAAAACAATCTTATAAAGCGGGAGAGTGACAGTAAAGGAATCCACGCTAAGGTAAAACGCCACCATGTTAGCAAGACGGCTAGAACAACTTGTAACGTGTTCTAGTCGTCTTGCTCGGTGACAACTGTATCGTCTTGTTTTCGCAGGTTTTCTCTATTTTCTCCTATATTTCTACATGGATTACGTGAACACTATTAAGTTTCATACCTCACCCTTTTGACACAAAATGTACAGTGTATGTAAAGTGTGTTTTGACCTTAAAAACTCAAGTGCAAGGTCAATGTCAACTCAAACATGTTCCAACAGTAACAATGTCGTGACTTAGTTCTCGAAATAAAGGTCAGTCACCTCAGCAGAGGGCCAATGACGTCATAGAAGATGTTATTTTTCTTTTGCACATGCGCCAATCTGTTATTAAATGGTGCGACCTTTAAAATCACTGAACCAAATAAACTGGGGTAAAATAACACGCTCGGTTAAATTAAAAATGTTCTATCACGAGAAGCAAATATAATCCCAATACCTTTATAAATAAATATGCACCTATTACTTCGAAGCAATGGATTAAAGTACAACCCCTTCCCATATATACGGATAAAACTGCATTCTAGCAAAGTGATACATGATATTGAAAAGAAATTTCATCCTACCTAGAAAATGTGAGATTGCATTCATGTCCCGTACGGCAATATCCCAGACTTCCTGATTTGTGTGCCGACCTATACCGTGGCCCCATGTTTCCTTTGCAATCATCCTCCGCAAGAAGAATACAGTCATCCAGAGTTTGAAACCGCGGTATGGAATCACGGATTTAATCGGTGCCAAGTCTTCTCCGAACATTTCAATACACATTGTCCTGAAATATATAATATTAATGTAGTTAAACCTTTATATCTTAGTGCTTTACTCTCAATGATATTTAAAAATGTCAACACAATCAGTCAAGAATTACATATTTTAAAGAAAAATATTTTAACTAAATTAAAAACAACATGTATATTTGTTTAGAGGAAAACAAAAGCAGCAATAATAATAATTAATTACGAACTGACTTCAAGAACATAGAAAGTATACTAAGTTTTTTCGAAAACTGCGACCTGCAGGCCTTGAATTCACCAACCATTCTTGAGAATATTCTTAGTCTTAAGCCCAAGTATGTCAATTTCAACCACAAATATTTCTATCAGTTTAAGGTATAAACGTTCATAACAAACTTCTATGTATCACTATGATAAATACTAATACATAGCAACTTCAAACGATTGTTTATCTTTGAAGGTAATGGAAATATTACTGAATGAAATTTGAGTATTTGAGTTCAAGTCTAAGAATGGTTTGAAGAATGGTTGGTGAATTCCAGGCCAGAGGTATTTCCCGATCAGTAGTTTTGAAGGGAACGCATGAAGGGATCACCAGCGACGTGGCATGCCATAAGCTCTGATGGTCTATAATTGTATGAACTCGGCGAATGATGCTCTTAAAACGAACATATTATGTGGAGCTCTTGTTAAAGCTAGTGTGTTTAAATCCACGCTTAAGCTCAGTTTGTATTCACTTGAAGAGTATCCGTATTTAAAGAAGCTCATAATATTAAACGTCAGAATATTAAACATGTTTCTCACGAAGCCCGATTTATTAGGCTATTTTTTAATCATTTAGAGCTTGTTTAATCACTTAGAGCTTGTTTTGTCATTTGCAATCACATTGCGGGAATTTCTTTATTTACACTGTCCTGTTTTAATGGGATGACAGTAGGGTAAGAGGTTTGATGCACCCTAGAACCGATTGTAACCCCAGTGGCCTGATTGCCACTGACCGTTCCAAGGCGGTAGCCCTATTGTCAACCATTTTGTGTTTGTGATGACGTTTGCATTTAATATTACTTTTGCCTTTTTGTTTTGTTTCTGTGTTTTGTGGTTGACTGTCCTCCTTGAATGCTACTTTCCCTGTCCGATATTTTTATATTTCTTTGTAGTGGTAAGCCTAGATGGGACACGTGCCACTGAAGTGAACACTGATCGGGAAGTTGTGTAGAAATTTAGGCAAACTCAAACAATAGCATTATCACGGACGAATTATCAGTCCGATGGACGCCATGTCGAGCTTTCCAATAAGTGCCACGACAAACGTATGACGAGACGTGTCTTGATGAAGCCATTCCGATCGAATAATGTACATGAAATGTAATGGCGATATAATCAAGTCAAGTAATATTTACCGCCGTACAAACGCTCCCAATCCCTTAACCCCTACCCCACCCTCCTCTCCAAGGAAACAAGGAATTATGAAATCCGAATAGCAACAGTCATCAGATATCAATGTTAAGACATATAATTATAGACTGTTATTATTTCTACTGCAGCATCACGGAATTAGTACTGCTGACTGACAACCTCGCCGACTTGCATCATGATAAGGTCAAGCTGTAGGATAACAAACTAAACAATATAACATGTGAAATAGTACTACCATCGTGTGATGTAACGAAGAAATACAACAATCAAATAGCAGTAACACTTCCTAAATATAACAACAAGAAATCCGCGAATTCACATGTCTTGCCTAACGGGGGCGAGACTTAAAAATATAAGATAAATGATGCTTAAATGAAAGTTTGTAAACATTTTAATAAATAAACACAATGGAGTTTACAGTTTGCTGAGATGACATTTAAGCGCATTTGTTTAAAAAGAAAATATCATTCTACAAAAAAAAAAAAAAAAAAAAAAAAAAAAAAACATCAAAAAGTAAGTCAAGGTCATAGATGAAATCCGAAAACGTGCACTACCCAAGACACAACATGTCAAAATAGAATGTTTTGCTTTCCAAAGATTAAGCTATAAACTAGGTTCAGAGCATCTATAGCATAATTATAGTTCATGAGAAAGTGATGTAAATGTAACAATTAAAGTTATCTACCCTTTGCTTGGATGGTTAAGGTCACATTAACATTTGCTTTATGACACGTTGTGATGTACTACCTAAGAAACAAGTATAAGCGAAATTTGAAAGATCCAATGCATAAAGTTTGTGAGAAAGTGACACAAACGCAAATGTTGAAGGTAAAAACTATAAGGTTATATGTCCCTTCCTTGGAGGGTCAAGGTCACATCCACATTTGCTTGTCACGTTTCAATGTACCACGCAAGATACAACTATAAGCAAAGTTTGAACGGTGTAGTGCATACAGTTTGCGAGAAATTGACCTCAATGCACAAGTTAAAGGTAAAAATTATAAATTAACTGCCCTTTGCTTGAAGTATCAAGGTCACGTCCACATTTGCTTTGTCACGTTGCAATGTACCACTCAAGTTACAACTATAAGCAAAGTTTGAAAGGTCTAGTGCATACAGTTTGTGAAAAAGTGACCTAAACGACAAAGTTGAACGTAAAAAATATTAAGTTATCTGCCCTTTGCTTGGAGGGTCAAGGTCACTTCCACGTTGCAATGTACCACTCAAGATACAACTATAAGCAAAATTTAAAAGGTGTAGTGCATATAGTTTGCGAGAAATTGACCTCAATGCAAAAGTTGAAGGTAAAGATAAGTTAACTGTCCTTTGCTTGGAGGGTCAAGGTCACTTCCACATTTGCTTTGTCACGTTGCGATGTACCATCAAAGATACAACTATAAGCAAAGTTTGAATGGTCCATACAGTTTTTGAGAAAATAAAATAAACGCAAAACTTGAATGTTGACGCCTTCGCCTTCGCCGCCGCTTGAATGTTGACGCCTTCGCCTTCGCCGCCGCCGGAAAAGCAACACCTATGTTCTTTTATTTTCTTCGAAAAGGCGAGACAAAAATCTAATTATGTCGTGAACTTCCCACTCGATAGGATAACCTCTCTACCATAGAGGTTATGGTCGTTTAGCAAACCTACCATTCAGTATGCAACAGTCTGATTGACAAAATAGTTCAAGCAAAATCCACGAGATGTCTTTCTACGCCTGCGAAATTGGAACATGAGGATATTCAGTGCTACAGATAACTCAAGTACCCACGTACTAGGATTTAATTCACTCAATTGTCAAAGGGTCCTTGGCAAGTACGTACGTTTTTTCCCTGAGAGTGTAACAGGCAATCTTAGTTTCCAACTGAAAAGAGATATTTGCCCTCTCTTGTCAGTGTAATCCGGGCAGTTCCGACTATAGTACAAGCCCGTTAAATATCAGTAGGAATGTATTAGATATAGCAGGAGTAGGGCAGGAGTAGGGATTCATATGTATCAATTTCCTACCTTTGTGGCACTATATTTGAGGTTACGAGAATTTAACCAACAATTCAGCAATCTCCTCTGCTAACATAATTATGATATTAAATGCTAGTTTAAATTCCCTGCACATCTCTAATGTATTGCGTAAAACGAGTAGGCAGAAAATAAATTAGAAATGCAAGATAATTAAAATGCAATGAAACCTGAGGTTTGATGTCATCACTATGCGAACCTCAATTCATTTTTCTAAAGCGGCATTTAATATGGTGTCTTATTTGTACGTAATTGCTGTTTACGTTTTTCTATCATTTCTTTGCTTTATCACATGCAAATAACAAAAACAAAACATTTAAAAAAAGAGAAAGAAATAAAATCGTATACTTGCAATATTGATTACTAAATCATTACACATATCGAGGGATCAGCGCAAGACTAGCGTATCTCCTTCTGTACTCATATGTAGTTATAATAATCTTGCGCTGACACCTCGATAAAATGTATCTAAGTTGCATATATCACCTATGTAATGTAACCGTGAAACCAACCTAGGTGGGAACAACCTACTCTTCCATATTTGTGTTGGACTTGATTTTAGGCTTCGTTTTAACTGGATAAAAAATGAAGTTTGGAAGGAAGGATTTCTGGCTTGCACCTTTCAATAGGTTCTTCTTATCGGTAGGTCCTTCTACTAGCGATATTAAGCAGGTGCTTGTACAAGCGATGTTAGCTATCAATAGGTCTAGTACTAGCGATGGTAACTATCGATAAGTGCTTGTACTAGTGATGTTAGCTACCGACAGTTGCTTGTACTGGCGATGTTAGCTATCGATAGGTCTTGTACTAGCGATGGTAACTATCGATTAGTGCTTGTACTAGCGATTCTAACTATAGATAGGTCCTTCTGCTACCGATATTAGCAATCGATAGGTCATTGTACTACAGATATTACCTGTCGATAGGTCATTGTACTACCGGTATTAACAATCGATAGGTAATTGTACTACCGATATTAACAATCGATAGGTCCTTGTACGACCGATATTAACAATCGATAGGTCATTGTACTACCGATATTAACTATCGATAGGTCAATGTACTATCGATTGTTAGTCCTTCTACTAACGATATTAATAATCGATAGCTCCTTGTAACAACGATGTAAGTTTACTAAGAAAACAGCATCCGTTAAAGTTACATCCATGGACACAGAACACCCGACTCACACTCCAGGGAACATAATACGATGAAGTAGCAGTCAATAAGATGACACAAGAGATACATTCGCACAAAAACATTTGCATTGTTAGATATGTTTGTGATATGGGAGACAGACACGTATGTGTATAATTTCAGTTTCAGATATCGTGTGTTTTAATTGAATCGCATCAGGGATGGGTAGTAGTATTAGAAATGAGCAAGGCATGAAGAAGGCCAACGTACAGAGAATATGTTATTGCTACTAGTAATCGTAATGAACAAGACATGAAGAAGGCCAACGTACAGATAATGCGTTAATGATGCTAGTAATCGTAATGAAAAAGACATGAAGAAGGCCAACGTACAGAGAATGTGTTAATGCTACTAGTAATCGTAATGAAAAAGACATGAAGAAGGCCAACGTACAGAGAATACATTAATGATGCTAGTAAACGTAATGAACAGGCATGAAGAAGGCCAATGTACAGAGAATGCGTTAATGATGCTAGTAATCGTAACGAGCAAGACATGAAGAAGGTCAACGTACAGAGAATGTGTTAATGCTACTAGTATTCGTAATTAACAAGACATGAAGAATGCCAACGTACAGAGAATGCGGTAATGCTACTAGTAATCGTAATGAGCAAGACACGAAGAAGGCCAACGTACAGAGAATGTGTTAATGCTACTAGTATTCGTAATTAACAAGACATGAAGAATGCCAACGTACAGAGAATGCGTTAATGCTACTAGTAATCGTAATGAGCAAGACACGAAGAAGGCCAACGTACAGGGAAAGCGTTAATGCTACTAGTAATCGTAATGAGCAAGACACGAAGAAGGCCAACGTACAGAGAAGTGTTAATGCTACTAGTATTCGTAATTAACAAGACATGAAGAATGCCAACGTACAGAGAATGCGTTAATGATACTAGTAATCGTAATGAACAAGACATGAAGAAGGCCTACGTACAGAGAATGCGTTAATGCTGCTAGTAATCGTAATGAACAAGGCATGAAGAAGGCCAACGTACAGAGAATGCGTCAGTGGTGCCAGTAATCGTAATGAGCAAGACACGAAGTAGGCCAACGAACAGAGAATGCGTTAATGATGCTAGTAATCGTAATGAGTAAGATACGAAGAAAGCCAAAGTACAGAGAATGCGTTAATGATGCTAGTAATCCTAATGAGCAAGGCATGAAGAAGGCCAGCGTACAGAGAATGCGTTAATAATGCTAGAAATCGTAATGAACAAGACACGAAGAAGGCCAACCTACAGATAGTACAGAGAATGCGTTAATGCTACTAGTAAACGTAATGAACAAGACATGAAGAAGGCCAACGTACAGAGAATGTGTAAATGCTACTAGTAATCGTAATGAACGAGACATGAAGAAAGCCAACGTACAGAGAATGCGTTAATGATGCTAGTAATCGTAATGAGCAAGACACGAAGAAGGCCAACGTACATAGAATGCGTTAATGCTACTAGTAATCGTAATGAACAAGACATGAAGAAGGCCAACGTACAGAGAATGTGTTAATGTCAATAGTAATCGTAATGCACGAAGAAGGCCACCGTTCAGAGAATGTGTTAATGCAACTAGTAATCGTAATGAGCAAGACAGGAAAAAGGCCAACGTACAGAGAATGCGTTAATGCCACTAGTAATCGTATTGGGCAAGACAGGAAAAAGGCCAACGTACGGAGAATGTGTTAATGCTACTAGTAATCGTAATGAACAAGACATGAAGAAGGCCAACGTACAGAGAATGCGTTAATGCCACTAGTAATCGTAATGAACAAGACATGAAGAAGGCCAACGTACAGATATTGCGTTAATGATGCTAGTAATCGCAATGAGCAAGACACGATGAAGGCCAACGTACAGAGAATGCGTTAATGATACTAGTAATCGTAATAAACAAGACATATTAGAAGGCCAACGTACAGAGAATGTGTTAATGCCACTAGTAATCGTAATGAGCAAGACAGGAAAAAGGCCAATGTACAGAAAATGCGTTAATGATACTAGTAATCGTAATGAACAAGACCTATTAGAAGGCCAACGTACAGAGAATGTGTTAATGCAACTAGTAATCGTAATGAGCAAGACATGAAAAAGGCCAACGTACAGAGAATGCGTTAATGATACTAGTAATCGTAATAACAAGACATATTAGAAGGCCAACGTACAGAGAATGTGTTAATGCAACTAGTAATCGTAATGAGCAAGACAGTAAAAAGGCCAACGTACAGAGAATGCGTTAATGCTACTAGTAATCGTAATGAACAAGACATATTACAAGGCCAACGTACAGAGAATGTGTTAATGCAACTAGTAATCGTAATGAGCAAGACAGGAAAAAGGCCAACGTACAGAGAATGCGTTAATGATACTAGTAATCGTAATGAACAAGACATATTAGAAGGCCAACGTACAGAGAATGTGTTAATGCCACTAGTAATCGTAATGCACGAAGAAGGCCAACGTTCAGAGAATGTGTTAATGCAACTAGTAATCGTAATGAGCAAGACAGAAAAATGGTCAACGTACAGAGAATGCGTTAATGATACTAGTAATCGTAATGAACAAGACATATTAGAAGGCCAACGTACTGAGAATGCGTTAATGCTACTAGTAATCGTAATGAGCAAGACATGAAGAAGGCCAACGTACTGAGAATGCGTTAATGCTACTAGTAATCGTAATGAGCAAGACATAAAGAAGGCCAAAGTACATAAATGCGTTAATGCTGCTAGTAATAGACATGAAGAAGGCCAGCGTACAGAGAATGCGTTAATGCTGCTAGTAATCGTAATGAGCAAGACACGAAGAATGCCAACGTACAGAGAATGCGTTAATGCTACTAGTAATGAGTAATGAACAAGACATGAAGAAGGCCAATGTACAGAGAATGTGTTAATGCTACTAGTAATCGTAATGAACAAGACATGAAGAAGGCCAACGTACAGAGAATGTGTTAATGCCACTAGTAATCGTAATGCACGAAGAAGGCCAACGTTCAGAGAATGTGTTAATGCAACTAGTAATCGTAATGAGCAAGACAGAAAAATGGTCAACGTACAGAGAATGCGTTAATGATACTAGTAATCGTAATGAACAAGACATATTAGAAGGCCAACGTACTGAGAATGCGTTAATGCTACTAGTAATCGTAATGAGCAAGACATGAAGAAGGCCAACGTACTGAGAATGCGTTAATGCTACTAGTAATCGTAATGAGCAAGACATAAAGAAGGCCAAAGTACATAAATGCGTTAATGCTGCTAGTAATAGACATGAAGAAGGCCAGCGTACAGAGAATGCGTTAATGCTGCTAGTAATCGTAATGAGCAAGACACGAAGAATGCCAACGTACAGAGAATGCGTTAATGCTACTAGTAATGAGTAATGAACAAGACATGAAGAAGGCCAATGTACAGAGAATGTGTTAATGCTACTAGTAATCGTAATGAACAAGACATGAAGAAGGCCAACGTACAGAGAATGTGTAAATGCCACTAGTAATCGTAATGCACGAAGAAGGCCAACGTTCAGAGAATGTGTTAATGATACTAATAATCGTAATGAACAAGACATAAAGAAGGCCTACGTACAGAGAATGCGTTAATGCTGCTAGTAATCGAAATGAACAAGGCATGAAGAAGGACAACGTACAGAAAATGTTTTAATGCTGCTAGTAATCGTAATGAACAAGACACGAAGAAGGCCAACCTACAGATAGTACAAAGAATGCGTTAATGCTACTAGTAATCGTAATGAACAAGACACGAAGAAGGCCAACGTACAGAGGCATTAATGCGTTAATGCTACTAATAATCGTAATGAACAAGACATGAAGAAGGCCAACGTACCGACAATGTGTTAATGCCACTAGTAATCGTAATGCACGAAGAAGGCCAACGTTCAGAGAATGTGTTAATGCAACTAGTAATCGTAATGAGAAAGACAGGAAAAAGGCCAACGTACAGAGAATGCGTTAATGCCACTAGTAATCGTATTGAGCAAGACAGGAAAAAGGTCAACGTACGGAGAATGTGTTAATGCTACTAGTAATCGTAATGAACAAGACATGAAGAAGGCCAACGTACAGATAATGCGTTAATGCTACTAGTAATCGTAATGAACAAGACATGAAGAAGGCCAACGTACAGAGAATGCGTTAATTATGCTAGTAATCGTAATGAGAAAGACACGAAGAAGGTCAACGTACAGAGAATGCGTTAATGCTACTAGTAATCGTAATGAAGAAGACATGAAGAAGGCCAACGTACAGAGAATATGTTAATGCCACTAGTAATCGTAATGCACGAAGAAGGCCAACGTTCAGAGAATGTGTTAATGCAAGTAGTAATCGTAATGAGCAAGACAGGAAAAAGGCCGACGTACAGAGAATGCGTTAATGATACTAGTAATCGTAATGAACAAGACATGAAGAAGGCCAACGTACTCAGAATGCGTTAATGATGCTAGTAATAGACATGAAGAAGGCCAGCGTACAGAGAATGCGTTAATGCTGTAGTAATCGTAATGAGCAAGACACGAAGAATGCCAACGTACAGAGAATGCGTTAATGCTACTAGTAATCGTAATGAACAAGACATGAAAAGGCCAACGTTCAGAGAATGTGTTAATGCTACTAGTAATCGTAATGAACAAGACATGAAGAAGGCCAACGTACAGAGAATGTGTTAATGCTACTAGTAATCGTAATGAACAAGACATGAAGAAGGCCAACGTACAGAGAATGTGTTAATGCTACTAGTAATCGTAATGCACGAAGAAGGCCAACGTTCAGAGAATGTGTTAATGCTACTAGTAATCGTAATGAACAAGACATAAAGAAGGCCAAAGTACAGAAATGCGTTAATGCTGCTAGTAATAGACATGAAGAAGGCCAGCGTACAGAGAATGCGTTAATGCTGTAGTAATCGTAATGAGCAAGACACGAAGAATGCCAACGTACAGAGAATGCGTTTATGCTACTAGTAATCGTAATGAACAAGACATGAAGAAGGCCAACGTTCAGAGAATGTGTTAATGCTACTAGTAATCGTAATGAACAAGACATGAAAAAGGCCAACGTACAGAGAATGTGTTAATGCTACTAGTAATCGTAACGAACAAGACATGAAGAAGGCCAACGTACAGAGAATGTGTTAATGCCACTAGTAATCGTAATGAGCAAGACACGAAGAAGGCCAACGTACAGAGAGTGCGTTAATGCTACTAGTAATCGTAATGAACATGACATGAAGAAGGCCAATGTACAGAGAATATGTTAATGCTACTAGTAATCGTAATGAGCAATACATGAATCATGCCAACGTACGGAGAAAATGTTAATGCTAATAGTAATCGTTATGAACAAGACATGAAGAAGGCCAACGTACAGAGAATGCGTTAATGCTGCTAGTAATCGTAATGAACAAGACACGAAGAAGGCCAACGTACAGAGAATGTGTTATTGTTACTTGTAATCGTAATGAGTAAGACACGAAGAAGGCCAACGTACAGAGATTGCGTTAATGCTACTAGTAATCGTAATGAACAAGGCATGAAGAAGGCCAATGTAGAAATTGTTTGACAACAAAGGTAAACATATACTCTAAATTAGAAGACTGCCATGAGGTTTTTGCCTAAACTCACCAGTATAAATTTTCTTCTGTCAGTTTCAGGAAGGCTCGTGCGATTGCTTGTTGTTCGTCTGAAAGGTGAGTATTGGCGTCCACATTCAGTGTCTGTTTCAGGTGCTCTATACATAGCTGGGAATCGGCCACGTGCTTACCGTGCAACTCCATCCATGGTGTTTTACCCTTGCTGGAAAATCTAGCCGAGTGGTCATTCTAAATGATAAACAAGCATCCTAATGTTGCAATGTACGTTTTAGTTTATATAGTACACGAAAAAGTCATATAAAATAAAGGCTGTTATTTCAATATATATTGGCTATAGATAATGGGATACATGTTCAATATCAACGCATGTTGACAAAGAAGAGGAAAACGGACAAAACGTGTATTGGAATCAGGAAGTGGGACAATTTGTCAAAACCCTTCCTGAGATTTAGGTATGGTAAAAACGGTCAAAATAATTCAGAGATTGGATATGCAGACTCCGGGGTTACATCTCTCTTTGGTGTGATCACAGACCCAATACCATTTGTTATTAGGTCCGGGTTGTGATAAAGGAATAATAAATATATACTACCAAAGTCCAGCTTGGCTGCCATGCGTCATATTATGATTGCCATGCATAAAGGCTTTTCGCTAAACAGTTATGTTAAAGCATTATAAAGCAAAAATGTTTCAAGTTAAAGTTGTACATAAACGTAACATAATGTAGATATGAAGGTAACAAACTCCTACAAAGACATGTTAGAGAATATAACCTGGCGGGGATATCTATTTACACTGTCCGGCTTTACTGTGATGACAATAGGGCAAGTGTGAAGTTTGGTGCAACCTTGAACCTGGTATAAACAACCCAGCGGTCTTTTTGACCACTGACCCTTCCAAGGCGGTAGCCCTAATGTCAACCCTTTTATAATTGTGATGTCATGTTTTGCCTTTTATTCATCTTTGTAATTATTTGTTTGTTTTTATGCGTATTTTTGGTTGACTGTGGTCCTTGAATGCTACATTTCCTGTTCGACTTTAATATCAACTTTTAAGTTTGTTTATAAATAATGCAACATAGTACAGGCTTAAGTGGGTAGAAATAAAAAAGAAACAATTTGCATATTTAAGATTTTAGTGTTAACGTAAGTTGGTCTTCTTCCCAAATATAAAAGTATTTTAAGAACTATTCTGCGACAAAGATTATCACAGCCTGACTTCTATGGTGACGTGATTTACAAACTTCGTAAGATTCTTGGCCAAGATCACTTTCATACTATCTTTGTTAAACTTGTTAAAAGTCTTATCAAAAGAGGTTATGACCTTATCATGTTGCAACGCACTGCATGCTTGGTGGTGGACCCATTTACAGTTCGCCACTATGCTTTCCTCTTTAATTGTGCGATGACCGGAAAGGCTGTGGACCCTATGATGATGTCTACCTAAAGCCCAAAAGGACGGTGACGTTTGATGTTTGTCAGCAGTATTGTCTTGTCGTGCGCTCAGTGGTTTATTCTCTTGTTGTTCTGGCTTCTGCCAAGTCATTGAGTACCTTCTTTGTGGGTTTCTAGGCTATTTTTTTTTTGTATTGATACATACACGAGCATCTTTGTTACTTTTATTGCCAATTAATGCTGCCTTGTTGGTAAGAGAAAAGTTCATGGCGGGAATTACTTTATTTACACTGTCCCGTTTTATTGGGTTGACGGTAGGGCAAGTGTGAGGACGGATGCACCCTAGAACCTGGTTTAAACCCCAGCGGCCTTTTTTGCCACTGACCGTTCCAAGGTGGTAGCCCTGTTGTCATCCCTTTTGTGTTTGTGATGTCTTATTTGACCTTTCATTCATCTTTTAATTTGTTCTTTGTTTGTGTGTGTGTTTGTGGTTGACTGTCGTCCTTGAATGCTGCTTTTCCTGTTCGATTTTTATATATTAAACAAGTTTATGTTTAAGTTTGTGAATACATGTAAAAATGTGCAGGCATAAGCGTAGGTATAAATGTAGGAAATGTCGGGTTAAAGATAAATGAGTATACAATGTTACACATTTTAGGTTTAAATGTTTCTATAGATTTAACAAAGTGTAGGATTAAGTTAGTATATATAGAAACGAATCGCACGTTTAAATGTGTATATTTATTACCAAATCGCAAGTTTTAAGTGTTTATATAATTGTAATACATTCCAGGTCAGAATGTTTATAGAAATGTAACGAATTGTGTATGAAATCGCATGTTAAAATATATATAAAAACATAACAAACTGCCGGTTACAGTGTGTATATAAATGTAACGATTTAAGTGTGCAGTTAAATGTAATTCACGGGTGTATATACAGGTTAAACATTTCAGATTTCAGGTTTATGTGCATAACAGTAAAAGTATGTTTATAAAGTACAACATCGCATGCTTGTGTATAAAACGTCCAGGTTTATATTTGTGTTAATATAATAAACTGCAGGTTTAAGTGTGTATATAAACGTAAAAAATACAATTTTTAAACAGCAAATGGTAGGGTTTTGCGTGTAAATAAATGTGTAAATATAATAAATTCAAGGTTTATGAAGAAATGACAATTTAACTATATATGTATACATGTTAATACTACACATGTGGTGATATAATGTCTTTGTAAAATGATAAAATCAGGTTTAAGTATGTAACAAACAGTATTTATACCACAATAGCCTAAATACACACTATGCATCGTGTAATACCCGAGGATATACACAGCATATGTTAGTTATTGTGGTATAAATACAATAGAGCATGAGTTTTGCACGTGTACGGGGAGATAATGCACGAGCGTTATATCCTATACGTATCCCATATATAAACGTCATGCGATCGTATTATAATAACGTATGTATACCAATCCATACATGTATGTAAATATTATAATACGTAAATAACGTGTACATACCATATATGCAAATGTCATCGTATTATAATAACGTATGTATACATATGTTAATGTAATGCAATTGTATAACGTATCTATACAATATGTAAATGTCATGCAATCGTATAACGTATGTATGTCATATGTAAATGTCATGCAATCGTATTATAATAAGTTAATATCGTATGTAAACCATATGTAAATGTAATGCAATCGTATAACGTATTTATACAAGATGTAAATGTCATGCAATCGTTACGTATAACGTATGTATGTCACATGTAAATGTTATGTACTATTATTATAATAAGTAAATAACGTATGCACACCAAATGTAAATGTCATGTAATCGTATAACGTATGTCACATGTATATGTCAAGCAATCGTATAACGTATGTATACAATATGTAAATGTCATGCAATCGTTACGTATAACGTATGTATGTCACATGAAAATGTTATGTACTATTATTATCATAAGTAAATAACGTATGCACACCAAATGTAAATGTCATGCAATCGTATAACGTATGTCACATGTATATGTCAAGCAATCGTATAACGTATGTATACAATATGTAAATGTCATGCAATCGTTACGTATAACGTATGTATGTCACATGTAAATGTTATGTACTATTATTATCATAAGTAAATAACGTATGCACACCAAATGTAAATGTCATGTAATCGTATAACGTATGTCACATGTATATGTCAAGCAATCGTATAACGTATGTATACAATATGTAAATGTCATGTAATCGTATAACGTATGTCACATGTATATGTCAAGCAATCGTATAACGTATGAATACCATATGTAAATGGCATGCGAGCGTATTATAATAAAGTATGAATGTAATGCAATCGTATGACGTATGTATGCCATATATAAATACCACGCAAACGTATTATCATAACGTATGTATGTCATATGTAAATGTCTTGCGATCGTATATTATAACGTATGTATACCATATAAGGAATTTTCATCATTCTCAAAAACGTTTCCAACTTCATTGGAAACGGGGATACGCTCGGTGCCCTCTGTCCCCGGCCTATTTGATATAGCACGACGACGCCAGGTGGCGCTCGAAGCCGGTTTGCTATTCTGAAATAAAAACATATATGTATAATGTTTTTGTATTTGTAAAATAGTTTAGTGGTTGATCCATTTACAGTTCGCCACTATGCTTTCCACGTTGACTGTGTGATGATCGGATAGATTGTACACCCTATGATACGTCTATCTAAATCCTGAAAGTTTGATGTGTCGCCATATGAACTTGGTGAGCCGTAAAACCCCATTTCAACTTGTCTTGCCGTTCCCTTAATGATTTATTAGTGTTATTCTGGCATCTGCCAAGTCAATGAGTTCCTGCTGTGTGACTTTCTAGGCTTTTGTTTTTATATTCATCATCTTTGTGTTATACTTATATTGCCTATTAATGCTGCCTCGGTGTTACAGGATATAGCCTGGCAAGGATTTCTTTATTTACACTTTCTTTATTTACACTGTCTAGTTTTATTGGGATGACATTACGGTAAGATGAGGTTTGGTGTACACTAGAAGCTGGTTTAAACCCCCAGCTGCCTTTTTGTCACTGACAGTTGTAAACCATTCTATGTTTACGGTGTCACATACTTTGCTTCTAATTTGTCATTGTCGCTGTTGTCTGTTTTGTATACGATTTATTTTTTGTTGACAGTAATCTGTGAATGCAACATTTCCTGTTGACCTTTATCCAGCTGATCCTTATATGGGTTTCGTATTTATCTATGGTTAACAGGCTGTCAAACATGTAGTTGGCGATAAGCATGCTTTACAACTTCAATTCCTAGAGAAATCGTCTAATTGAATGGTATTAACACATATTTTGGAACGTTCAAAGGTTACCGTTTCGCCGGTGGATTTGACGTTTTCGGCAATTTTTCCGGGATCTTTATGTGTCCGGGATGTTTACGGAGAAGAATGAAATCGTAAGTGCAACTGAATGAAACCGCAAGTATTGGAATTGAATAAGTGCAACTCTTTAAAAGTATTTTCATGGATGAAGATCCATGAAATTTATTGAATCCATAAATACTAGTATATAACGACAAAATTTAGCGTCATATCGGTTTATAATGCCAAAAAGAAGCAAATCAGCTTGTCCACACTGTCACTTAAAATGATATTTGATTTTTTTATCAATTTGCATTTGAATGATTATATTTGAAAATTTAAATTCTGATGAAGGTTTTCAAGCCAAAACGTGTTGCTAATTTGTGTTTAACTATTCTTAAGGATTATGTCAATAAGACCGTGGCCAAGTTTCACAGTGAACACTATTGACGCATACATTGCGTAGTTATTGCTTAAACTTGATAAAAACAGCAGCAATTAAGTCAGATTGATAACTCTCAGATTTTCATTAATTATAAAAACAATTGTTTCGATTCCTATCAGTTCACAGTCATGTTTATTCTTGATTACGCTTGCGTAAAACCTTGCTTGTACTGTTATATAAGTAAAACCTTGCTTGTACTGTTATATAAGTAAAACCTTGCTTGTACTGTTATATAAGTAAGTAAGTAAGTAAGTAAGTAAATATTTCATTATAGTGACATGTGTATACGCAAATAACAAACATTTAATACAAATGCATAGAGAAACACCCGGCCCAACGGACCTATAAGTCACCTTATAATTATAGTTTACAAGTAGTCAACATGGTTAAACATAATAGAAAATACTGTTATGAGCTCAAAATGTACAATTTACAATACAATTAAAGTTACAAAGGGTTCATTCATAAATATTATATATATTGCGATAAATAGTGTCAGTTTAGTTCAATAATTGCACCACATGTTTACAGTTACGAGTTATATAACACACTTCTTCTAAAAAGATAAGCTTTAACAAGAAATTTTACAACTTTTCTTGTGTGGTTATGAATCAGGAAAATCAGTCTATTAGAGTCTGTCATGTTTTCATATATTCCATTTGAAATAATTTATATAAGTGGGCGAGATTCAGGATCCAAACATGCAGTCTTTATGTTTCATTAGGCAAATAGTATAGATGACCATTGAATATTTATGTAAATAAGCATAAGTCTATAACAATAATTACACACAACCACGTTGACGAAAAATGCGTTTTGAAAAATTGCATCTAATTTTGCTTGTACGACACACGCAGGTTTTAAATAATTCGAAATAATCTCCACTAAGGCCTTTTCTGCATCCTGTACTGGCTTTTCGCCCTTTCGAACGTGGCTAACATTGTTTGTCACGCGACATTCTCAGTATGCAATTAACTTAAATAGAATAGAACAATAATTAAATATCGCGCACGTATGGTCTATATAAATGACAAGTACACTATTTAATTTCTATACATGGAGTATTAATGATACTGGTACAAAGATTCGGGTCATAATGAAACCAATCCGTAGGGATTCAAAAAGTAAGTTGAATTATAAGAAACCCAATATGTAACTCAATCCATCCATCAATTGTATCTATTTACCACATGCTCATGGGACCACGGTGGCCCAGTGGATATACTCATGGGACCACGGTGGCCCAGTGGATATACTCATGGGACCACGGTGGCCCAGTGGATATACTCATGGGACCACGGTGTCAAAGTGGATATACTCATGGGACCACGGTGGCCCAGTGGATATACTCATGGGACCACGGTGGCCCAGTGGATATACTCATGGGACCACGGTGGCCCAGTGGATATACTCATGGGACCACGGTGGCCCAGTGGATATACTCATGGGACCACGGTGTCCCAGTGGATATACTCATGGGACCACGGTGGCCCAGTGGATATACTCATGGAACCCCGATGGATCAGTGGATAGCACGGTAGTAGCACGGTAGACTATGAATCCGGAGACTTTTGAAGATCCGGCTATTACAGAGACACACGGCACTCATGAAGTGTTTCCCAAACATTGAAATTAGCGCTTCGATTTATTTATCCAGTATCATTTTGACTTTAAAATTGTTTGCATTTAATTAAATAACATTTGGAGTTTCTATGTTTTCATATTATACTAACATAGGTTTACATATATTATTGGTCAATATAATCAAGAGTCAATAATATGCAAAAACAATTCGCTTTAAGATATTCCTATAATTAATATTAATGATTGAACAAATGCAAGTTATGTAGAAAAACTAACGGGACGTCGCGAGGTTTCTAATTGCCGTGTGTTCCTTTAACGGTTGGAGCCTCACCAGCGCCAACTGGTTTATTCGGTTGTCCTCAGGTGAGACACACCACTGAAAATGAATGGAACAGAACAGGGCAACGATGTACGTACATCGCGGACATTTAAAAGGAGTACGGACAAGATTTAAACTTTTTAAATCTGATTAAAAACCCATAATTCCGACGAAACTAGACTTCATACTGATACTTCCTCCCAAGCACCGCCAATATATGTTGAGAAGTTCAGGAGGAGTAAGTCCGCACAAGAAGAAATAAAATGACGTTCGTACGTACGAAAGAGTGACATACGTACGTACGTACGTACGTACGGACAACACTATCATTGAATAAACTATATATTCGGTAGTATAAAATGTATACATGTAGTAGTTGACCTATTTTCACCGCAAAACCACACTTAACTCCGAGGGCAACTACAGGTTAGGGTGAGTGACAGGATTGAAATACGACTCGTTTTTAACAGATCTCAAACAGTCGGATGTGTTCTACATCCAAGTACAATGAAATAAGCGAATGAGGTATAGTGTATCCAGGGCACTATTTCAATTTTAATCCCAGGTGTCTAGTATTGTCATGCTGGGTCTGTCATCATGATGTGTTTAAATGCACATGTATGCTTTTTACTCTGCCGAGTATCGCTTTCGGGTTCATTGTCTGTGATTCTTTCATAATTTATAATACGAGGACAGTGATACTGGCAATGTATTGCAATCTGAATCATAATATATACCGATGGAAAAAAGTTTAGCTTTTTTTTTAGATGAAATAATACTGTATACAAGATATACTGACATTTTAGGACTTTACGGGCTTGACCCCTATACGTTCATTTATTCGTTACGTCATTAAGATGTTCGACTGTTATTGATTTGTGTTTAATAAAATATTTTGTATGGCAGTAGTTTCTTGATTTTACAACCAACAATTTATTATTTCCAGGGTGCAACAAAAGCTTGCTAAACTTTTTCCCCTCGGTATACAAATTAACAACATGCCTTTCAGATGACCCCTTATAACTTAACGCATTGTGCTTACATATAGTGTTTATAGCAGTGTTTATCGCATAATAGCAGGGTTTATCGCATGATGTACAGTGTTTATAGGAGGGTTTATCGCACGATGTGGATTAATGCCTTTAAACATGTATTAGTCTTTGAGAATCGACTACATGTGACAAATTCTAATAAACCATTGATTGATTGATTCAGAATCAGCATCTATCATCTCAACTCTCCCGCTACCCCCACACCGCCACATCCACGTGCAACCTCACTCGCAATCAATATAATTGTGCAGCACGATATTGTGTTGGATCAACGTGAAATATTGACATGGACGTGAGTAGTGCTCCAAAAACTGAAGGTAACAATACCAATCCGAGTCTGCAACTGTATATCATATTGTTAGGTTTGGCAATTTCCACAGACCACGACTCTTAACGGTTGAACACAGGTAATATGGTGAATAAGTGCATCTGCATTTAATACATCGAGCTGATCAGTTTGACGTATAGTGTCAGCATGCGGGTGCATAAGTATAGTTTTCATATAATATTACAATAACAAGTCTCTGTACATGTGTACGTGTATATATAGTTATATACCACCCATTCTACTCATTTTGACTAAGTAGAAACGTCGATCATCTCACATCATTATCTAGAGAGAGGGATGTCATGACAACTTAACACAGTTTCCTATGTCGGTATTGAGTATTTATTGATCTAGCATGTACAAAATACGCTGAAAATAATGTAAGCTCGGAATTATCTCGGAAATTCGATTCACATACGACAGCCGGGACTTGCTATAAAATCTTGGTGAAATAAGAACTCAATGAAATGCATTTGCATTGAGAGATACAGGGGTCAGATTTATTTACACTTCCAGATTTGTGTGCGTGCCACTGTATAAATTCAATGTCGCCAATTAAGGCATTTAGACCCGTTTTTCCGTGGACCCCATTTCTCAAAGCCAGTGCACGTCACTGGCCAGTCAAGTTACGAGTGACACATGGGTCAGATATACTGATTATGTACAATAATTATGACCTACAGCCATGTCAACATGTAGACAATAATATAACTAAGTTCAGTCAGTGATAACGAAAAATAATTAAAATGTATCGCAATAAAGATAGTTAAACCCGGCGATTTTAATAAGCATGACAAAATCCATTTTTGGCAATAACAGACAATTAATATTTTATCAGACATATATTAATTCCAACAGTTGCAAGAAGTCCAACAATGCATGCAATAATAGACAACAACAGCATTATAGTGATCTGTTCCTAAAAAGATAACTAAATCGGAACAAGCGCTGGTTAAACTGTTTATTTTTTATTTTTATTTTTTTTACATGTGCGGTTTAACCGAATCCGATTGAATTGTGGGAAAGTGGGCGGTCCTAGCTGTCAAAAATAAACAGGAAGTGGATTTGGGCAACCTCACTATAGTTGTAGGGATATTTTCAGTAACTTGTGATTGGTAGTGGCAAACTATTTTAGTTTAAAGACAATATTTTAAAAACTTACATTTAAATAGTATTTAAGAAATTAATGTAAATAGCATTTATTCCATATTTGTTATTTAAGGATAAGTTTAATTCTGACAACTCCATTAACACACCTAATCAACACCTATTTCTAAATAGACCAGCCCATTCATTTACAACATTTCGATAGTAGGTTTTCCTGTGTAGAAAAACATTAACTCTTGGATGCATGAAGATTGTGTATGGTATTGGAGATGCTTTTGTTCCAGTTTTGGAATATTTTGATGCATTAACGCAAACTTTGGATTAATAAATTTGAAAATAATGGGTAAGAAAGGAAATTACTATATTAAAACCACTTGTAGCTATCTGGTCTAACACGCCGGCAAATTATCCTGTCATTGATTTTCAGTTTTAGGTCAACAGTTGGGATGCGGCGTCGTTTGATGTCAAAAGATCACGCCGGCAATTATGCATCTATTCGGAGATCTTATTTTTTTCGGCTTAATACTCGGAATATGCTATTAGAGTGCACGTTATCACAGAATAATTGTTGAAATGAATGTGCAAATGAATTCAAAATGGCGACCGTGTGATGCTGTGTGTATCAGATAAGACAGGATTCCAGGAATTCCACTCGGGGATTCTGCCCGAGTGAACCTAGGCACACGTCAATTACCGGACAGGTGCTGTGCTTATTGACGAACCAGTTGTCATAACACGTTTTAGTTTAGATTTTTAAAAAAAGTCAGTTGCAAGATGCCCTATTTATCAACCTCTACTATCATCTGACAGACAGAGAATAGATTCCGCCAATGTATCAAATACCTCATTAGCCGACAGCTGTGAAAAACACAACAAAACAGAAAATGAGACATTAACAGATAGGTATGGGAAGTGTTATTTCGGCTTTGACCATTCTCTTGCACCAAACAAAAAAAAAATTGTTAACATAATTTGCCTGAAAAATAAAGGATTCAGTACTGTGCTCTGCCCCCAGATCACTTTTATTACCTTCTTTTCTAATATATACAATTTTAACTTCTATGATTAATATAATATAGTAATTATAATAGAATGTAAACAGGGCCTTCCCCAGGAATTTTTTAAGGGATAGTGGCATTTAACGCGCAAGGGTGTGGGGTGGGCGCGTGAGGGGGTCCCCTCCTGCATGTCGATTTTTTTTCATGTTTTGAAGTAAAATACGGGTTTTGGCATACTCCTGACACATTTAAAACATATTTTAAATATATCTACCAGTCTGCTATAGATAGTAAATGTAGATTTTTTTTACTGTTTTTTTGTTGTTGTTTTTTTTGGAAAAAGATAATAACAGTTACACTCAACTTTATACATCGTTTCCTTTGCTGTCTAGATTTTTTTTATCTTGTAAACACTTCATTATAGATGTGGTGAAGTTAAGCAGGAGTAATTATATTATTTTTAAGTGAATAACATTTTAAAAACACACACTTGAAAACGCAGTGTCGTGTGTTTTTTAAGCATCCGAAAGTAGGACTATCCGGATTTACATCAACTTTTTATGCTGACATTGTCTTACAATAACTTAACGTCTAAGTCATGTTAACGGCATCAAGCCATTAGCGTTTTCGAAAAAAAAAGGTAGGAAATGGTTATAAAGGTTATAAGTTTATTTAAAAGTTATAAAATTGCTGTCTTTATTCATAATTAATCTTAATTAATCGTTTTAGTTGATACACGGAAGCAAATTCAAAACCAGAAGTAACCTAAATTTATAATCTGCAATCCGAGATTCTTATAATTTTATGTGATTATCGAATAATTTGCGTTTGTGAGATTATTTTCTCATCATTATCTATTGAAAACGCGATAAAATGGATGGAGGCACGTTAATTCAACGCTACAATAAAATATAACATAAGTAAATTGTTTTCACATTTGATGACGTAATACGTTTACAGGTCATGTACGCACGGTTGAATTCTTGAATTAGACCCTTATCGCGGAGGTAATTAACACCTCTGCCTCTCTAATCCTTATGAAAACACTCCAATCAGGAGCTAAGGATGTATGCTTGTCAGGAGTTTATGCCTCAAGGCGTTATTTGATCATATTTTTTAAGCGATGAAGGCAGACCACCCACTTATTCCTCGGTAGAACCGTTGCTGTAAAACAGTAAAAATGAAACTTTCTCGTAAGTGGAACTCCCAGTGGGTTTGCAAACCGCCAGTGGTGTGAGGCCAGAAGGTTTCCGATGCAGCAACTTTATCCTCTTGATCAAATTTGTAAGGCATTTGTTTTAGAATGACATACAGTTTGAATTCAGGGCTTTTTTACCTTATATAACAGAGGCCTGTAAAGGGCCTCTTCCCAACAGAAAATTGGACTGTTTTTTCCCAACTGTGGCAGAAATATTTCCCAATCGGAAAACAGCAGTCTCTCAGAATTTGAGAAAAAGCATGAATTCTGCAGTGTGTTTTTGGCTGCTAAGTAAATTCCGACATGGAAAAGTTAATAATTATGGTAAATAATGGATGACAATATAAATAAAGTATATTAATGTCATAATTACTTAATTTATGGAACCTTGTATTTTTCCCAAAATGAGAAATAATCGCGTTCTTTTTTCCCCAAGATGGACAGGCCTGGGCCTCTTCCCAATTTTGTGGAAAAAAGCCCTGGAATTTGATGGGAACTGAGAGACAAACAATGTTGTGCTTATTTTTATTCCAGTTTCCCTTTTCACAAATATGCAGATACATATATTTGCTATAGAAAACGGCTATTACAGAACACAATGTTTAATCACACGCAACAATAACTTAACATACGTTTTTAAATTCACAAGCTTGGTATACTAGTAAAATGCACACATTAATTAGTATTGGTAGACGGGTATTCATACTGTTTTTTTGGTACTATGGGTTAGTTGAGTTATGAAACAATATTTTTTTGTTGTGCCTTGTGGTCTAATAGACTGTTTTGATGACCAATAACGTCATGCAGAGTATTTGACCACATTAGAAGTCACGAGTATGGCGCCATTTCAAACATTTATATGTTTGATAGATGGCTTTTTATGTCAGTTTAAATATTTAACTAATTAAAAAAACTTTGAACATGTCAGAGATTGTTTTTTTCTTCAAATCTACAGGTACCTTGTTACATGTGTTCTGTTCAGTTTTATCTTTTACAGAAAGATAACATGAGTTCAGTAATTAGCAGCATGTGATACTCATATATATAACAGCAAGCAGCTGCTGTATTTATTAGAATATAAATATGATCCAGATATCTTGATGGTAAATTATATTATACCGTATTTCCTGGAATACTAGCGCCCTCCAGTTTTTAGCTCTACTGATCAGAGATCAGCAGAGCTTATGCCGTGGTGCGGAGTCCGTCGTCCGTCTGTCCGTCTGTCTGTCCGTCTGTCCGTAAACTTTTATTTGTAGCGACTTCACAGCTGAAACTACTGGATGGATATTCATGAAACTTTACAGAAATGTTGCCCATAAAGTCTAGTTGATCCTAGCAAAAATTCATGTTGATGTGAAATCCAAGATGGCCGCCAAAGCTAAAAATAGAGTTTTAAAATACAAGTTTGTAGCGACTTCTTCTTGAAAACTATAAGTGATATTGATATGGGACTTTTTCTAAAATGATCAGCATGACATGATGTTGATCCTAGTCAAAAATCGTTTTGATTCAACGTTAAACATGGCTGCCAGCGGCCATCTTTGTTTACATAGAGTTATATAGTAAAAACTTGTAGCGACTTCACAGCTGAAACTACTGGATGGATATTCATGAAACTTTACAGAAATGTTGCCCATAAAGTCTAGTTGATCCTAGCAAAAATTCATGTTGATGTGAAATCCAAGATGGCCGCCAAAGCTAAAAATAGAGTTTTAAAATACAAGTTTGTAGCGACTTCTTCTTGAAAACTATAAGTGATATTGATATGGGACTTTTTCTAAAATGATCAGCATGACATGATGTTGATCCTAGTCAAAAATCGTTTTGATTCAACGTTAAACATGGCTGCCAGCGGCCATCTTTGTTTACATAGAGTTATATAGTAAAAACTTGTAGCGACTTCACAGCTGAAACAACTGGATGGATATTCATGAAACTTTACAGAAATGTTGCCCATAAAGTCTAGTTGATCCTAGCAAAAATTCATGTTGATGTGAAATCCAAGATGGCCGCCAAAGCTAAAAATAGAGTTTTAAAATACAAGTTTGTAGCGACTTCTTCTTGAAAACTATAAGTGATATTGATATGGGACTTTTTCTAAAATGATCAGCATGACATGATGTTGATCCTAGTCAGAAATCGTTTTGATTCAACGTTAAACATGGCTGCCAGCGGCCATCTTTGTTTACATAGAGTTATATAGTAAAAACTTGTAGCGACTACTTCTCTGAAACTACTTGGCGGATTGTCATGAAACTTTACAGGAATGTTGCTCTTGATGTCTGATTGATCCTAGAAAAATTTCAGGTCGGCCGGAAATTCAAGATGGCCGTCACAGCTAAAAATAGATTTTTAAAAAATAAGTTTGTAGCGACTACTTCTTGAAAACTATAAGTGATATTGATATGGGACTTTTTCTAAAATGATCAGCATTACATGATGTTGATCCTAGTCAAAAATCATTTTGATTCAACGTTAAACATGACTGCCAGCGGCCATCTTTGTTTACATAGAGTTATATAGTAAAAACTTGTAGCGACTACTCCTCTGAAACTACTTGGCGGATTGTCATGAAACTTTACAGGAATGTTGCTCTTGATGTCTAATTGATCCTATCAAAATTTCAGGTCGGCCGGAAATTCAAGATGGCCGTCACAGCTAAAAATAGATTTTTAAAAAATAAGTTTGTAGCGACTACTTCTTGAAAACTATAAGTGATATTGATATGGGACTTTTTCTAAAATGATCAGCATGACATGATGTAGATCCTTGTGGAAAATTATTTTGATTCGACGTTAAACATGGCTGCCAGTGGCCATCTTTGGTTACATAGAGTTATATAATGAAAACTTGTAGCGACTACTCCTCTGAAACTACTTGACGGATGTTCATGAAACTTCACAGGAATGTTGCTCTTGATGTCTAGTTGATCCTAGAAAAATTTCAGGTCGGCCGGAAATTCAAGATGGCCGCCACAGCTAAAAATAGATTTAAAATAAATAAGTTTGTAGCGACTACTTCTTCAAAACAATAAGAGATATTGATATGGGACTTTTTCTAAAATGATCAGTATGACATGATGTTGGTCCTTGTCGAAAATCGTTTTGATTTGACCTTAAACATGGCTGCTTTGTTTACATAGAGTTATATAATGAAAACTTGTAGCGACTACTTCTTTGAAACTACCTGACGGATTTTCATGAAACTTCACAGGAATGTTGCTCTTAATGTCTTATTGATCTTAGCAAAATTTCAGGTCGGCCGGAAATTCAAGATGGCCGCAACGGTTAAAAATAGATTTTCAAAAAACAAGTCTGTAGCGACTACTTCCTGAAATCAAAATCAATCAGTAGAGCTTCAAGGTCATTGACCTCTTGTTTATCTACCCCTACCGTATTTCCCCCAATACTAGCGCCCTCCACTTTTTTACCTACCGTATTTGCCCACATACAGCAGTCCTGGCCTCAGACAGCACTTGTTCATCCTCATACTGCATCCACCCGCCCTCATACTGTGGCAGTGTCCTTGTGTTCCCACATACAGCAGTCCTGGCCTCAAACAGCACTTGTTCATCCTCATACTGCATCCACCCGCCCTCATACTGTGGCAGTGCCCTTGTGTTCCCACATACAGCAGTCCTAGCCTCAGACTTGTTCATCCTCATACTGTACTCAACAGTTCTTCACACACTAGTCCTCATACTGCACGCACTCACCCTCATACTCTTGAAATTGTGTGCCCACATACAACTCTCGATCCTGGCCTCATACAGCACTTGCTCACCCTCAAATTGCACTCACCAGCCTTCATACTGCATTCATCCACCCTCATACTGCACTTGTTTGCCCACATACAGCACTCCTGGCCTCTTAGGCTCGCATTAACCATTCGCCAAATTGCCATAGGCAAAAAGAAACCCGAACTGGCGTATGAAAATCGTAAAAAAATACATAGCACATCGGCGGTCTGGCTAATCCAAATTTCCGACCGATTTGTCTAAAATATCTTGGAAAATCCAGAATTCTAATATATGTCGTCTTTGACTGTTTATAAGCCAATATCCGCTGGGTGTTGTTAGCTAATTAGCGACAATCGGTTTGGACCGATAACTAATTATCACAGTGTTTATTGAAAACCGCTGTCAAATTGTTACGTGTGCGAGAGACGCCGCCCACTCTTCCGCCTCTCGCTGTCAATCAACTAGTCTTGTGTCCCCGCGCTCAATATTTTCCATATATTTAATTGCGTTATCGAGCCAGTTAAAACATCAAATAACGTGGCGACCTCTTACGACCAAAATGGCTGATCAAAACAGAAAGTGCACAAGTGTGACACTGTTTGTTTAAGAATTAAGCAGCCAGAGATGCTCTGTTTAAAGGCCGACAATCTTTTTGAACCTTACTATCACTGGTAAATGTGAGTGCCCACTAATTAGTTGTACACACAGTAGCGTAAACTGGAACAATGGCAAGTGTGAACGTGTTTGATCGGTGTCTTTAAATTGTGACAATTTTATGTTTGATTGTTAAATCAGCTGAATACAAAAGGTGCGATTACTCAAAATATTGGTACCATTTTAGAATGAAGTGGCTTTTATTACTTATTCTATGCATGATAGTCGTGGTGTATGTTGCATTTCCGAATTTTGTCTCACAATGCAACACGATCTTTCTAGCTTCTTTGGAACCCCTGTTAACAGGAAACAGCCAGAAACTGAGTCACAGACTCCAAAATTCATTAACTTACATTAACTTAAATACAATCTTTAACAGTTTTGAATATTGTGCAACTCAACTTTTAAGTATAAGCACTAAGGCTGCTTTAATTTTAACCTGTGGGGTATCAATATTTCCGTATCATATGCATGTTGCATTCTGCTTTATATATATATGATACGGAAATATTGATGCCCTACAGGTTAAAATTAAAGCATACTCTTTTAACTTACTTTTAATGTGTACGCAAACGTGAGGTTTTAGCGCCATCAATTAAAGTTCCCAAATATCTCGGCAAAAGTCTGCCTAAACATTCTAATCTGGCTAAAGACCTTTTTAGGGTTTAAGATCCTAGCGCTAGCCTAGGCATCATACATCACTTGCTCACCCTCATACTGCACTCACCAACCTTCATATTGCACTCACCAGTCCTCAAACTGCACTCACCAACCTTCATATTGCACTCACCAGTCATACTGCACTCACCAACCTTCATATTGCACTCACCAGTCCTCATACTGCACATACCAACCTTCATATTGCTCTCACCAGTCCTCATACTGCACACACCAACCTTCATATTGCACTCAAAAGTCCTCATACTGCACACACCAACCTTCATATTGCACTCACCAGTCCTCATACTGCACTCACCAACCTTCATATTGCTCTCACCAGTCCTCATACTGCACACACCATCTGCATTTCGCCAGTCCTCATACTGCACACACTTTCTCTCGTACAATACTTGCTCAGCCTCCATACTGCATACAGCATCCTTCATACTGCATTCACCAGTTCTCATACTGCACACACCTTCTCTCCTACAATACTTGCTAATCCTCCATAGTGCACTCTCTAGTCCTCATACTACATTCCCTGGTCCTCAAACTACACTCACAAGCCCCCAAACTGCACGCAAATGTCCTCAAACTGCAATCTGTCCTTATACTGCACTCACTAGGCCTAATACTGCAAGCATCCCTCATACTGCACTCCCTGGTCCTCAAACTGCACTCACATGCCCTCAAACTGCACTAAAATGCCCTCAAACTGCACTCAAATGTCCTCAAACTGCAATCTGTCCTTATACTGCACTCACCAGTCCTCAAACTGCAATAAGGCCAAAAATAAAATTATGTTTGTTTCCCCTTCCCGACCCATGCAAAAAAGTGTTGGGTAGGTAGGTAGGTAAAATATTTTTTTTATTTCATTTCTTTTATTTGAGATCAAAACTGGAATACATGCTACCTATAAGACACATTTAAGACAAAAAAAAAAAATCAAAAAAAAAAAAAAAAAAAATCGCCAGTGTCGAAAAAATAATTCGGGTCGCGGCAATTTCGGTGGGTCGGTCGGGAAGGGGAAACAAACATAATTTTATTTTTGGCCTAAGTCCTAAAACTGTACTCACCAGTCCTCATACAGCAGTCACCAGTCCTAATACAGCACTCACCAGTCCTCATACTGCAATCAGCGATCATACAGCACTCACACGTCCTCATACTGCACCCACTATCCCTCATACTGCAGTCACCAGCCCTCATACTGCATGTTTGTATCCACATACAATACCACTGGCCTCATACAGCACTTTCTCAGCCTTCATACTGCTCTCCTACTGCACGCAACTGCTCTCCTACTGCACTCACCTGTCCTAATTATGCACTCACCAGTCCTCAAACTGCAATCAGCCCTGTCCCCATACTGCACTTGCCAGTCCTCAAACTGCACTCACCAGTCCTCAAACTGAAATCAGCCCTGTCCCCATACTGCACTTGTCAGTTCTCAAACTGCACTCACCAGTCCTCAAACTGCACCAAATGCCCATAAACTGCAATCCACCCTTGTACTACACTCACTAGTGCTCATACTGCAATCATCCCTCATACTGCATGCACATGTCCTCATACTGCACCCACCAGCCATCATGCTGCAGTCACCAGCCTACATACTGCACTGACTAGTCCTGATACTGCAATCAGTAGTCCTCATACTGCAGTCACCAGCTCTCGTACTGCTCTCACCAGCCGTCATGCTGTATAAACCATCATATTGCAATCAGCCCTCACACTGCTCTCACCAGCCCTCATACTGTTCTCACCAGCCCTCATACTGCATTCATCTTTCAAACTACACTCATACTGCAACCAGCCTTCATACTACACTCACTATCCCTCATACTATAATCGCTCCTCATACTGCACTCGCATGCCCTCATATTGCACCCACCATCCCTTTTCCTGCATTCACCAGCCTACAATGTATATATACTGCATTGACCAGCCATCATACTGCCCCACATATTGCACTCCTGGCCCTCATTATATACGAGTCATACTGTACTTACCAGCCCTTATACTACAATCATTCCTTATACTGGTCTGCACCCACAGTCCCTCATACTGCACCCACAGTCCCTCATACTGCTCTCACCAGCCCACATATTGCACTCCTGGCTCTCATTATATACGAGTCATACTGTACTTACCAGCCCTCATACTACAATCATTCCTTATACTCGCTCACAAGCCCCATATACTGCACTCAACTCACTTCACAACATTCATACTGCACACACATGGCACTCTCATACTGCATTCCGGTAGACAAAGTGTTGAATAATGTATGGGACATTTTCACCACTTAATAGATTCCACTTGCCCCTCGCCGCTGTAGGTTCGATCCCTCAGGGGCCTAGGAATCTTTATGTGAGGAAGCTATCCAGCTGGCTTGCGGAACGTCGGTGGTTCTACCCAGGTGCCCGCCCTTGCACGAAAATTGCCCGATGGGGCACCTGGGGTCTTCCTCCACCAATGGAAGCTGGAAAGTCGCCATATGACCTTAGCTGTTGGTGCGACTATAAAATCCAATTCAATTCAATTCAATTAATAGATTTCATTGTCAAGTAACTGTTAAGCTAATATTTCTAGCTTGATTGCACCCCCTGGCCCACCCTTATCAAATGTCCCAGCTTGCCTATCATAATACAAAACTGGCACAACTTTACACCTGGCCGTTCCTAGTTATTAAAATTATTTAAAAAAATAAAATAATGAATTGACCTCATTGCAGATGAAGTTACATGTACATTACGGATTTGTAGAGTTATTGTTCTACGCATGACTGGGTGCCTTACTGAATTTATGGCAGATCAAGCATTTAATAGTCTAATAACTTTTATGATTACAACCCAAGTTTCTTAAATAAGAACTATTTACTCAGCAATTTCAATGTGTAAATAATTAGTCAGTTTAAAGAATTGATTTTAACCTTGATTAGGATTTTCTGTTTGCTCAGGTAAGGTTTCAAGAGGAATTTTTATTGTTGAAGGCAGTTTGTATTTGTTCAAACTCCGTATTCAGTGTTTGGGTTTAAAATCCAATAATTGTGCTAAAATACGGGATCGTTACAAAATCAATTTATTATTCCTGTTGTTTGGATAGAAGATTTTTGGTCATATATTATATTAGAACTTTCACTGAGAGACAAATAGTTTTGCATTTGGCAATTTGAGCATGCATTATGAACCCTTATCTGGCTACATATATATAATGGACTGTTCTTTCTGTGAATTATTACCATTTCATTTATGTGACAAATCACATAAACAAGTTGTCAACTAGACACCATTTTGTTTATATGTGCAGCTGTCATGGAGAATTCTTGCATTGATTTTCTAGTTCTTAAAACTGCTGAAACAGAAATCCAGAAAAACATACCCTGCTCTCACTATCGAATAGATTCATATGGTTCTTTAACATGCTCAGAGGATTATTAGGCTCCGATACACAGGTTAAAGTGCTGAAACAGCTTCCTTTTGGTAAACGTGCTGAAAAACAGTTAAAAGTTCTGAAATACGTTCTGGTTCTTAACAATGCTCAGGAAATATGATAGCCCCAAGCCCGGAGGCCTGTCAAAATCTGGTTGGGGCTTGTCCCTTTTTGCCATAGTTAACTATATAATTACTTCAGGGCTTGTCAATATTAATTCAGGGCCTGTCTGTCAAAAATATTTTCCAGTGAGCACTGCTTAAATTCCTTGCGCCCATAATGACAATTTAATAAGGCCAGTTTTTAGCTCTACTGATCAGAGATCAGCAGAGCTTATGCCGTGGTGCGGCGTCCGTCGTCCGTCTGTCCGTCCGTCTGTCCGTCTGTCCGTCCGTCCGTTAACTTTTATTTGTAGCGACTACTCCTCTGAAACTACTGGATGGATATTCATAAAACTTTACAGAAATATTGCCCATGAAGTCTAGTTGATCCTAGCAAAAATTCATGTTGATGTGAAATCCAAGATGGCCGTCAAAGCTAAAAATAGATTTTTTAAATTCAAGTTTGTAGCGACTACTTCTTGAAAACAATAAGTGATATTGATATGGGACTTTTTCTAAAATGATCAGCATGACATGATGTTGGTCCTTGTCGAAAATTGTTTTGATTTGGCGTTAAACATGGCTGCCAGCGGCCATCTTTGTTTACATAGAGTTATATAATGAAAACTTGTAGCGACTACTCCTCTGAAACTACTTGACGGATTTTCATGAAACTTCACAGGAATGTTGCTCTTGATGTCTAAATGATCCTAGCAAAATTTCAGGTCAGCCGGAAATTCAAGATGGCCGCCACGGCTAAAAATAAATTTTCATAATACAAGTTTGTAGCGACTACTTCTTGAAAACTATAAGTGATATTGATATGGGACTTTTTCTAAAATGATCAGCATGACATGATGTTGGTCCTTATCAAAAATCGTTTTGATTCGACGTTAAACGTGGCTGCCAGCGGCCATCTTTGTTTACATAGAGTTATATAGTAAAAACTTGTAGCGACTACTCCTCTGAAACTACTTGGCGGATTTTCATGAAACTTTACAGGAATGTTGCTCTTAATGTCTAATTGATCCTAGCAAAATTTCAGGTCAGCGGGAAATTCAAGATGGCCGCCATGGCTAAAAATAGATTTTCAAAATACAAGTTTGTAGCGACTACTTCTTGAAAACTATAAGTGATATTGATATGGGACTTTTTCTAAAATGATCAGCATGACATGATGGTTATCCGAGTTGAACATTATTTTGATTCGACATTAAACATGGCTGCCAGTGGCCATGTTTGTTTACATAGAGTTATATAATGAAAACTTGTAGCGACTACTCCTCTGAAACTACTTGACGGATTTTCATGAAACTTCACAGGAATGTTGCTCTTGATGTCTAATTGATCCTAGCAAAATTTCAGTTCGGCCGGAAATTCAAAATGGCCGCCATGGCTAAAAATAGATTTTCAAAATGCAAGTTAGTAGCGACTACTTCTTGAAAACTATAAGTGATATTGATATGGGACTTTTTCTAAAATTATCAGCATTATATGATGATGGTCCTTGTCAAAAATCATTTTGATTAGATGTTAAACATGGCTGTCAGCGGCCATCTTTGTTTACATAGAATTATATAATGAAAACTTGTAGCGACTACTCCTCTGAAACTACTTGACGGATTTTCATGAACTTCACAGGAATGTTGCTCTTGATGTCTAATTGATCCTAGCAAAATATCAGGTCGGCCGGAAATTCAAGATGGCCGCCACGGCTAAAAATAATTTTTCAAAAAACAAGTTTTTTTAGCGACTACTTCCTGAAATCAAAATCAATCAGTAGAGCTTCAAGGTCATTGACCTCTTGTTTTTAGCTCTACTGATCAGAGATCAGCAGAGCTTATGCCGTGGTGCGGCGTCCGTCGTCCGTCTGTCTGTCCGTCCGTCTGTCCGTCCGTCTGTCCGTCCGTTAACTTTTATTTGTAGCGACTACTCCTCTGAAACTACTGGATGGATATTCATAAAACTTTACAGAAATGTTGCCCATGAAGTCTAGTTGATCCTAGCAAAAATTCATGTTGATGTGAAATCCAAGATGGCCGCCAAAGCTAAAAATAGATTTTTTAAATTCAAGTTTGTAGCGACTACTTCTTGAAAACTATAAGTGATATTGATATGGGACTTTTTCTTGAATGATCAGCATGACATGATGTTGGTCCTTGTCGAAAATCGGTTTGATTCGACGTTAAACATGGCTGCCAGCGGCCATCTTTGTTTACATAGAGTTATATAATGAAAACTTGTAGCGACTACTCCTCTGAAACTACTTGACGGATTTTCATGAAACTTCACAGGAATGTTGCTCTTGATGTTTTAATGATCCTAGCAAAATTTCAGGTCGGCCGGAAATTCAAGATGGCCGCCACGGCTAAAAAAAATAATTCAAAATACAAGTTTGTAGCGACTACTTCTTGAAAACTATAAGTGATATTGATATGGGACTTTTTCTAAAATGATCAGCATGACATGATGTTGGTCCTTATCAAAAATCGTTTTGATTCGACGTTAAACGTGGCTGCCAGCGGCCATCTTTGTTTACATAGAGTTATATAGTAAAAACTTGTAGCGACTACTCCTCTGAAACTACTTGGCGGATTTTCATGAAACTTTACAGGAATGTTGCTCTGAATGTCTAATTGATCCTAGCAAAATTTCAGATCGGCCAGAAATTCAAGATGGCTGCCACAGTTAAAAATAGATTTTTAAAAAATAAGTTTGTAGCAACTACTTCTTGAAAATTATAAGTGATATTGATATGGGACTTTTTCTAAAATGATCAGCATGACATGATGGTTATCCGAATCGAACATTATTTTGATTCGACATTAAACATGGCTGCCAGTGGCCATCTTTGTTTACATAGAGTTATATAATGAAAACTTGTAGCGACTACTCCTCTGAAACTGCTTGACGGATTTTCATGAAACTTCACAGAAATGTTGCTCTTGATGTCTTATTGATTCTAGCAAAATTTCAGGTCGGCCGGAAATTCAAGATGGCCGCCATGGCTGAAAATAGATTTTCAAAATACAAGTTTGTAGCGACTACCTCTTGAAAACTATAAGTGATATTGATATGGGACTTTTTCTAAAGACATGATGTTGGTCCTTGTCGAAAATCGTTTTGATTCGACGTTAAACATGGCTGCCAGCGGCCATCTTTGTTTACATAGAGTTATATAATGAAAACTTGTAGCGACTACTCCTCTGAAACTACTTGACGGATTTTCATGAAACTTCACACGAATGTTGCTCTTGATGTCTAATTGATCCTAGCAAAATTTCAGGTTGGCCGAAAATTCAAGATGGCCGCCACGGCTAAAAACAGATTTTTAAAAAATAAGTTTGTAGCGACTACTTCTTGAAAACTATAAGAGATATTGATATGGGACTTTTTCTAATATGATCAGCATGACATGATGTTGGTCCTTGTCGAAAATCGGTTTGATTCGACGTTAAAATGGCTGCCAGTGGCCATCTTTGTTTACATAGAGTTATATAATGAAAACTTGTAGCGATTACTCCTCTGAAACTACTTTACGGATTTTCATAAAACTTCACAGGAATGTTGCTCTTGATGTCTTATTGATCCTAGCAAAATTTCAGGTCAGCCGGAAAATCAAGATGGCCGCCACGGCTAAAAATAGATTTAAAAAAAATAAGATTGTAGCGACGACTTCTTGAAAACTATAAGAGATATTGATATGGGACTTTTTCTAAAATGATCAGCATGACATGATGGTTATCCGAGTTGAACATTATTTTGATTCGACGTTAAACATGGCTGCCAGTGGCCATCTTTGTTTACATAGAGTTATATAATGAAAACTTGTAGCGACTACTCCTCTGAAAGTACTTGACGGATTTTCATGAAACTTCACAGAAATGTTGCTCTTGATGTCTAATTGATCCTAGCAAAATTTCAGGTCGGCCGAAAATTCAAGATGGCCGCCACGGCTAAAAATAGTTTTTCAAAAATCAAGTTTGTAGTCACTACTTCCTGAAATCAAAATCAATCAGTAGAGCTTCAAGGTCATTGACCTCTTGTTTATTATTAGGTTTACCGATTTTTTCTGGAAAAATGAAGGATAGGAGGATGGAATAAAACAAAAATCATGAAAACATACCCACAAAGGCGTCTAAAAGAAAAAAGATTGTATCTTCGTCAAACGACGACGACGACAGCAGTTTGTCAATATAAACAAATTGCAAATAACTGGATGGTGCATTTGCACTAAGTCTCCAACAGTTTGGCCAGACTCTGCTTTAACAAATTTATTTACACGCTTGTTTGATTTGTCTTTTTCGATGGTACAATTTTAAACCAGCCGAAACCGCCAAAACAGTTTTCTTTCCTCCAACTGCGTGGAGTCCGCCATGTTTTTGTACACTCTCGATCGATAAACGCTTCAGGTAAAAGTGTAAAAACCGGGTCCACGATACAGATCCGACATTTCGTACCCAGTTTTACCGGCAAATTTGCGTATTGCCGAGAGAATAGTGTTTTGGATTTTTTTTTTTTTTTATTTCGGCAATAATGTGGGTCTGCGGGTCGGTAAACCTAATGATTAAAAAATTCTGGTCTAATGGTCAACATATAGTAATATGAAGTACTGGGTTAATTGCCTACATGTATCAGTGTTCTCCAGAAGCCCCGGCATCCGGCGATATCGCCTATTACTCTTGAACCTAGCGCCGGCTACTTTTCTCAAATATATACAAAAAAAATATATAATTATTTATCTTTGTACATATAAAGTGTCCTTACAGACCAATGAAAAATGAGTGTAAAAAACACCAGAACGTACCATTTTGCACCGTCAAAATAAAAAAAAGGCAGGGGAGACCCCCGAAACCCCCCTAGTGGGAAGGGACAACCCTCCAAACCCACCCCCTCGCCACTTCGCATCTCGCATCGTGTGCAACTGCACCTACTGCAATTATTGTTTCACCTACTACTTCATATTTTCTGGAGAGCACTGCATGTACGTCTGGTTTATTGTGTCACAGTTTTGAGCTTAAAATAGAACCAGTTAACAATTTGACTTTACTCACTTAATGTCCTGAGTATATCAATTATTTTCTTATCTTCAAGCATGTAAAAACAATCTTGGGTAAGGCCTAAATTAAAAGATTGTTTGTTTGCAGTTTGCGACCGACCAACGGCAAGGCAAATATGCTAAATTTAGTTAATTTTAGTATTGGTCTATTATACTTACGACAACATTACAAATGCAATTACTCAACTTGCTCTAATCCACGAGTGGAAAAAACTTCCCCAAATTCCCTTCCCGGGACCACGGCCGACAAGGGAGCCGCTAATTGGTTACCCATTAACCTCCAGAATCAGAACGAGGCTTACTTCCTATTTTCCGCCAATTCTAATTAAGGAGGGGTGGGTAGTATAATGTTGTCGTAAGTATAATAGACCAATACTAAAATTAACTAAATTTAGCATATTGGTATATTGATATCTTACGACAACATTACAAATGCGACTTTAACAAAATTATTTGGGGTGGAATAAGTAGCCCGTTATGATAAGTTAGAATATATCAAGGGAATTTAAACAAATTGAAACAGGCAACAGGGAATGATCGAAATCTGCTATAATCAAAGAATTAGAGCAGATTAGAACATAAACACAAAACTAACTAACACTCACCCCTGTATGCTAGGGTCCTGCCCGGTTGTCGATACACATGTAGGAGGAGACCCCTATGTATTTCAAGAAGCGAAGGCGAACAAGCATGGTGAATGTGGCACATACGTCAAATTCACAAACAGAAGGAGTCTTATAATACGCCTGTAGCTGACCCGAAGGTATAACATGTAGACTCTGGTACCGTAAAACAGTCCGTCTGTCAAGTAAGTCAAGTAAGTCAAGGACAATTAAGTCCAGCACCATTGAAAAATCGACAATTTCAAGCATATCTAAAAAAGGGCGAATATTGCTTGTATTAATTCGATTGTTTTTAGAAACCAGTATCAATAAATCCCAATTAGATACTTGCATAAACAGTTTTAAGTTTCATATAAAGAACTGTAAATGTAATAAAGCTATAAACACAAAGTAACATATAACTGTGTGAAAATAGGTAAAACAAAAAAAAAAACAACAACAACATGCATATGGCAAAAATAACCTGCCATAAACGGTAACAATATTTGGTAAGGCTAGTACTAGCAACACATGCATCTGTTACTAATACTTATAGTAATGTGGTTCGAAACCCCGGACGTTAGTGACTGACAGTAATGATCTAGTCATCTGACTGTTCGGGTAGCAAAACTCCGATGACTGACTGGGCCGCAACCAATGGGCCCAGAGAAGCCAATTCATTATTAAATAGGGAGCAGTCCCTAAGATAGAACCTAACGAAGGAGTTGTCTGAATTCCAGTAGCACGCTTTAAGAATACGCTCTAAGGGAATAGAATTAGACCATGCTAAGGACGAGGACAAGGCTCTGACTTCATGAGCTGTAGGATTAGAATCTGGCAGATCGGTCATTTGTACTGCATAGGCCAATTTAATGGTCTCAACAATCCACCTAGAAATGGAGGCCATAGAGATCTCCCGACTGGCATGCAGATAATGTGGAAGAAAAAGCCTTTTCCTTCCACGTCGCCATGACCTGGAACGCTCCAGGTAAATTCTTAAGGCCCTGACTGGGCAGAGGTTGGAAGAATTGGTATCGCTGGAGGAGGGCAGAGCTGGAATAACCAGTGGTAAGCTAGGAACCGAAGGACGCTGATTCTTAGCTAAAAACCCTGGGAAGAAATGTAAGGTAACTGAAGACCCGTTTGTAGAAAAGGACACAGAGTCTTCAGTTCCCAGTAAGGCATGGAGCTCACTCCGTCTACGCCCTGAGGCTAGAGCTAGAAGAAAGACAGTCTTGAGAGTAAGCTCCCTCCTACCGCAGGAATCAAGCGGTTCGAAAGGAGGCCCTGAGATAGTCTTGAGAACCAGCTGAAGGTCCCATTTTGGAGTAACATGGGTAACTGCCGGTCTCTCTAACTCTATGCTTTTAATAATGTTAGAGAGAAGAGGGCTATCAGAGAAATCATGTCCCGTAATTTCTTTGAGAGTGATAGAAATAGCCGAGCGATACCCTTTAACCGTAGAAGGAGAAAGAGATTTGTCCTCAAATAAAGAAACAAGGAAATCTGAGAGTGAGGTCAAAGAGGGATGGAGTGGATCCAGTGACCTTGAGACACACCAATCAGTCCAGAATTTCCATCTGTACTCGTAGAGGGAATTAGTGGAGGCCCTTCTAGCGGTACAGACTCGATGGGCAACCCTTTCAGAAAAACCTGCCGCCTGCAGATGTCGTTGGATAAGAGAAAGGCGTGAAGGTTGAATACTTCTGGCCGGGGATGAAGGAGCCGTGACAGAGGTTGACACAGGAGATCTTGCCTGGGGGCTAACCTCAGGGGTGTGGCCACCATGAGAGATAGGAGAGTTGTAAACCATGGATGACCCGTCCAAAGTGGGGCTATTAATATGATGAGACAATCTTCCCGCTGGACCTTCAGAAGTACTCGGGACAGGAGAGGAGGTGGAGGAAAGGCATAGGCGAACAGGCCCCGCCAAGGTATAGCAAGGGCGTCCACTGCCCAGGCCAAGGGGTCTGGAACTGGGGAGACGAACGTCGGAAGTTGGTTGTTTAGCCGGGTGGCAAACAGGTCCACATGTGGGGTGTCCCAGAGACGAAACACTTGGGATAACGTTGGAGAGTGTAGCTTCCACTCTGTTTGAATGACCTGATTCTTTCGGGATAGAGAATCTGCCAAAACATTCAGTTTCCCTGGGATGAATCGTGCTTTCAGGAAGACTCCTTCCTTGGAACACCACTTGAGGATTTCTATGGCTAAATCTGAGAGGTCCCTGGAATGGGATCCCCCCTCCTTGTTGAGGTAAGCCGCTACTGTGGTATTGTCTGTGGCCAACATGATTGAGTGGCCTCGGATATCCTCCAGAAAAGCCTGTAGAGCTAAGAAAACTGCTTTTAATTCCAAAAGATTGATATGGGAGGTCTTTTCGGAAAGGGACCAGGAGCCCGATGCCTGAAGGTCTGCCAAATGGGCTCCCCAGCCAAGAAGGCTGGCGTCCGTGAACAGGTGTAAATCTGGGTCTTGAGGGTGTAGGGGAACCATTTCCATCAGGAAGACTGGATCGAACCACTGGAGCGTTGCCGACTTGAACCAAGGGCCTAGCTGGATTTGGTATTCCCAGGATTGGGTAGCCTGATCCCATCTGTCTTTCAAGGCCCACTGTAAAGGGCGTTTGTGAACTCTGCCCTGTGGGAGAAGTTTGGACATTGACTCCATCTGACCCAAAAGGGAATGGAGTTCCCTTGCTGAAGCTGATGTTTGCAACAATAGGACCCTGAGGGACTCTTGTAGGTGGTGGATTCTGTCCAAAGATGGGCCCACGAGGGAGTCTTGTAGGGAAAGACGAGCTCCGAGGAAAATGAAGGACTGACAAGGGATTAGATCCGACTTTTCCCAGTTCGGGATAAAACCTAGATTTAGAACTATAGAAAGCAGACGCCTTGAGTGTGACAGAGCCAGATCTCTGGAGTGGGCTGGCTGTAACCAATCGTCCAGGTAAGTGTGAAGTCGAATACCCAAGCGATGAACATGGGCGCAAATGACCTTGATCAGACGAGTGAACACATAAGGAGCTGGGGCCAGACCGAATGGTAGAGCTCGAAACTGATAGGTTGTCCCCTTCCAGACAAACCGAAGGTATTTCCTTGAAGAGGGATGGATGAGGACGTGAAAGTAAGCATCTTTCAGGTCTAGGGAGGTAACCCAGTCGCCCTCTTGTAGTTCTAGCCGAATGGAAGCTAGTGTTTCCATTTTGAAGTGTGGGGTTTTGACGAACTTGTTTAGTATAGAGAGGTCTATGATAGTTCTCCAAGCCCCCGAGGGTTTGGGTACCACAAAGAGACGGCTGTAAAACCCCTTTCTTGAATGGGAGGGAAGAACCGTTTCCACTGCCTGTAAGTTCAAGAGATTCTGGATTTCCTGATCCAGGATGAGAAACTTCTCTGAATCCCGTGGAGGACCGAATCTGGCCGGAGGATGACGTGTGAGAGGAGGTTGGACATGAAAAGGAATGAGATACCCGCCCCGGACCACTGAGAGTGACCAAGGATCTGCTATATTTTCCCAGGCATGGCTGAAGGCAGAAAGCCTGCCGCCTGTAGGTATTTCCGGTTTGGGAATCCTTATGTCTAAGGGAAGACCCGAACCGGAAATAACCTGGGGAAATCCGGAGCGGGCATCCCTATGGGGCAGAGGGCCGAGAGCCCCTTCCCCTTCCCCTTCCCCATACTTTACCCTTACCCCTACTACGATTCCCTGACTGTTTCCTATACTCAATCTTAGGGGGAGGAACCCACTTAG
The DNA here is from genome assembly GCA_037043455.1 of Cyrtodaria siliqua. NCBI lineage: Eukaryota > Metazoa > Mollusca > Bivalvia > Adapedonta > Hiatellidae > Cyrtodaria > Cyrtodaria siliqua. The sequence goes on from JAWPHD010009291.1 coordinate 71,649, forward strand.
GTTGAACCCTTGAATCCACAGCTTGTGGACGATAGGGTGCTGGAGTAGCGATAGGAGCCCTACTTACAGTAGCTTGAGGGGTCCTAGGGGGATACCTGAGAGGAGGTCTAGAAGGGCGAACAGAAGAAAGCGCAACCCTCTGGAAGGAAGAATATTTGACCTCTTCTTTATGATGAGAGACTACTTCCGGGAAGGAGGGACCAAACAGTGTGCGAGAATTAATAGGCTGCACCCTAAGACTAGAATTCAACTGCTCGTTAAGGACCGAGCGGTTGAGAATAGCATCTCTTCTCACGAGGCTAAAACTTTCTGACATTCTGAGGAAAACATCCATAGAGTCAATGTTAGCTCTAGCGGTAGATAGGATGTACCGCTGGAGCTCAATAAGGTCCTCGTGTGAAGGAGAGGGGTCTCTTAAAATCGAGAGGATACCACACAGAAACAAATCAGTATGGGAACTTATCTGTACACCCGAACGTGCCCAGCGGTCCCAAGTAACCACATCTGTCAAAGGGATGGAGGTAGTAGAAGGAAGGCTAGTCCGAGGTTGTAGAATGTCCTGAATGGAGTAATCTACCAAGGGAGGATCCAAGGGAAGAACAGGATCCTGGGGTACATAGAACTTACGGTTAGCAAGCCAATGTTTTTGACCTGTAAAGTACCTATTCTTTGGAAGAGCCTTAGGATACTGAGGGAGTGGTGACCCAGGTACTATTTCCGAGCCTCTCACTTCTGCAGAAATAGTCGAAAGTAGGGAAGAAACCTGTTTGCTCTGAGGTAAGGTAATATCAGGTTTAGAAAGGTTAGGTTGTACATCAAAATAATCCATAGCAGAAGTACCAGCCAAGGATTCGACAGGTGCAACTACAGGAGGACAAACTGAGGGGCCCAACCTAGCCTTAAGAAGACCAATTAGTTCAGAAAAGGAAGGCCAAACTGCATCAACAGGAGGTACTTCCTGAAAAAAGTCATCGGGATGCTCAGAAGCCACACTCTGTCCCGTGTTAAACAAGCCTGTGGTAGGATCCAATAAAACCCCCGAACAAACCTGCTCCTCAGGTAGGGGGGGATGGGGTGGATCCTGAAGCACGCTAGCACCAGAGGGAGAATTACCCCGGGATATGTCCACGACGGACGCTGACTTACTAAGGGAATGATCCCTTCTGTGGTGTGATACCCTAGAACGGGAACGTCTAGCCCGTTTGGTAGCCACTCTAGAATGAGACCTAGAGCGGCTCCTGGATCTCTTAGAATGCGAAACCGGAGAGCTCAAAAGTGACCTGAGGTTGTCCAGTTCACGGGAAGAAAGACGATGTCGTCTATGAGAATGATGTCGTCTATGAGAATGATGTCGTCCATGAGAACGACTATCGGACTTCCGGTGTCTATGACGCCGGTAGGGAGATCTACCCCTATGGCGTTCGGTCGAGTTAGAGAAGCCAGAAAATTCACTTTTTGAAACAGAAGAATTACCTGAGCTTGAGATGTCACTCAACCGATGACGGTTGCTCTTAGACCGGCCACTGCGTCTCGACTCTCTGGAGGGTGACCTGGAGGCCGAGTATTTAGAACTGTTGTGCAGCCCGACAGTGTACCCACGAGGCAGAGAGTTATCTGAGTAACCATGGACCCCCGGACTGACTGCCAGTCTGTTACTGTGAACAGCAGTGGGTGGGGTATGGTACTCCGTATGGCTGGGTTGGGAGACATCACCGATAGAAGATCGAAACTTCGTACGGGTGACCTTTCCAACTGTAGGAAGTATCTCGCCGGGTTGGGAGACATCACCGATAGAAGATCGAAACTTCGTACGGGTGACCTTTCCAACTGTAGGAAGTATCTCGCCGGATACTTTCTGCTTGGTTGGGTTGCCTTGTGAGTCCGGAGGGGCCGTAGTATGACTAGGGCCCGACTCCCCAACCAGCAGTAGCGTGTTCGCATCTGACATTACACGCTAAAATATAGAAAGAGAAAGACAGAAACGTGTAATAAACACGAACTGTTATTATAGGAGAAAGACAGAAACGTGTAATAAACACGAACTGTTATTATAGGAAATATGTAAAACTATATAAAAATACAAAAATAAAACTAATAAACACAACACAAGTGGAGAAAAGCAATACTTTGAGACACTCGATTTACCTACCATCCATTTGGAATCGGCACGAGTGGAAAATAGGAAGTAAGCCTCGTTCTGATTCTGGAGGTTAATGGGTAACCAATTAGCGGCTCCCTTGTCGGCCGTGGTCCCGGGAAGGGAATTTGGGGAAGTTTTTTCCACTCGTGGATTAGAGCAAGTTGAGTAATTGCATTTGTAATGTTGTCGTAAGATATCAATATACCAATCCACCGACCCAAACAATATTTTTAATTTTTTTTAAATTTTTATTTTTTAGCTCTACTGATCAGATATCAGCAGAGCTTATGTGCTTATGTCGTGGTGCGGTGTCCGTCGTCCGTCTGTCTGTCCATCCGTCCGTAAACTTTTTTTTGTAGCGACTACTCCTGTGAAACTACTGAATGAATTTTCATGAAACTTTACAGAAATGTTGCCCATGAAGTCTAGTTGATCCTAGCAAAAATTCATGTTGATGTGAAATCCAAGATGGCCACCAAATCTAAAAATAGATTTTTAAAAAACAAGTTTGTAGCGACTACTTCTTGAAAACTCTAAGTGATATTGATATGGAACCTTTTCTAAAATGATCAGCATGACATGATGTTGGTCCTTGTCGAAAATCGTTATGATTCGACGTTAAACATGGCTGCCAGCGGCCATCTTTGTTTACATAGAGTTATATAATGCAAACTTGTAGCGACAACTCCTCTGAAACTACGCGACGGATTTTCATGAAACTTCACAGGAATGCTGATCTAGCTATCAAAAAACCTCAGTAGAGCTTCAAGGTCATTGACCTCTTGTTTTATTTTTATTATTTTTAGCTCTACTGGCCGAAGGCCAGCAGAGCTTATGGGATGGCGAGTTGTCCGTCGTCCGTCCGTCGTCCGTCCGTCGTCCGTTGTTAACTTTTGTCTTGTGACAACTCTAGGGCCTTCATTTTTCATCTGATCTTTACCAAACGTTAACAGCTTGTTAATATCAATGAAAGCTCGGACAAGTTCGAAAACCAGCCAGATCGGAATAATTTCACCGGAGTTATGGCCCTTGTTTTGCTGAAAAATGCCATATTAAGCCTTGTGAACACTCTAGCACCTTCATTTATTATTTGATCTTTACCAAACTTGCACAGATTGTTAATATTAATGAAAGCTCGGACAAGTTCGAAAACCAGCCAAATCGGATCAGTCACACCGGAGTTATGGCCCTTGTTTTTTCAGAAAATTGCTATTTTCTGCCTTGTGAACGCTCTAGCACCTTCATTTATTATTTGATCGTTACCAAACTTGCATAGATTGTTAATACTAATTATAGCTTGGACAAGTTTGAAAATCAGCTGAATTGGGTCAGTAACACTAGAGTTATGGCCCTTGTTTTTTTCTGAAAAATGCCATTTTCTGCCTTGTGAACACTAACACTTTCATTTATTATTTGATCCTTACCAAACTTGCACAGATTGTTAATATTAATGAAAGCTCAAACAAGTTTGAAAACCAGCTAAATCGGATCAGTAACACGGGAGTTATGGCCCTTGTTTTTTCTGAAAAATGCTATTTTCTGCCTTGTGAACACTCTAGGGACTTCAATATTAATCGGATCTTTACTTAACTTTGCCAGTGTCTTTATATCAATGAAAGCTCAAACAAGTTCGAAAACCGGCAAGATCGAAATAATTTCAATGGAGTTATGGCCCTTGTTTTGCTGAAAAATGCCATATTAAGCCTTGTGAACACTCTAGCACCTTCATTTATTATTTGATCTTTACCAAACTTGCACAGATTGTTGATATCAATGAAAGCTTGGACAAGTTCGAAAACCAGCTAGATTGGACTATTAACAGCGGAGTTATTGCCCTTGATTTAGTTCAAAATGCTATATTTTGCCTCGTTAAGACGATAGGGGCTTCATTGTTCATTCGATCTTTACCAAACTTTATCAGGTTGTTAATATCAATAAAAACTAGGACAAGTTCGAAAACCAGCCACATCGGACCAGTATTGGCGGAGTTATGGCCCTTGATTTAGTTCAAAATGCTATATCTTGCCTCGTTAAGACAATAGGGGCTTCATTTTTCATCCTATCTTTACCAAACTTTACCACATTGTTAATGTCGTTGAAAGCTCGAAAAAGTTTGAAAACCAGCCATATCGGATCAGTAACAGCGGAGTTATGGCCCTTGATTTTATTAAAAATGCTATATTTTGCCTCGTTAAGACGATAGGGGCTTCATTGTTCAGCTGATCTTTACCAAATTTTATCAGATTGTTAATATCAATGAAAGCTCGGACAAATTTGAAACCATTCATATTGGACTAGTAACATCGGAGTTATGGCCCTTGATTTAGTTCAAAATGCTATATTTTGCCTCGTTAAGACGATAGGGGCTTCATTGTTCATCCGATCTTTACCAAACTTTACCATCTTGTTAATATTATTGAAAGCTCGGATAAGTTCGAAAACCAGTCAGATCGGAATAGTAACAGTGGAGTTATGGCCCTTGATTTAGTTAAAAAAGGCTATATTTTGCCTCGTTAAGAAGACAGGGTCTTCATTTTTCATCCGATATTTACCAAAAATAACCAGATTGTTAATATCAATGAAAGCTTGGACAAGTTCGAAAACCAGCCAGATCGGACAGCAACAGCGGAGTTGTGGCCCTTGATTTAGTTAAAAATGCTAAATTTTGCCTCATTAATACGATAGGGTCTTCATTTTTTGTCAGATCTTTACCAAACTTTACCAGATTGTTAATATAAATGAAAGCTCAGACAAGTACGAAAACCAGCCAGATTGGACCATTTACACCGGAGTTATCGCCCTTGATTTTATTTTCTGAAATATGCTATATTTTGGCCTCATTAAGAAGAAAGGGCCTTCATTTGGCCAAATTTCATTGAAATCTTTCAGGGATGATCAGTACCAAGCCTAGTTGTACATATCATCACTGTGTTCCAGTTGAATGATTTTGGCGGAGTTATGTCCCTTTAAAGGTTTTAATACACAAACTTTGTCCTGACTAGTTTTCCTGAACCCATGGCCGGATTTAAACAAAACTTTTTAGGGATGATCAGTTCCAGGTCTAGTTGTGCAAATCTTTTGTTCCGGTTGAATGATTTTTGGCAGAGTTATGACCCTTTAAAGGTTTTAATACACAAACTTTGCCTGGACTATTCTCCTGAACGTCTTCCCACATTTCAACGAAACTTTACAGGGATGATCAGCAACAAGCCTAGTTGTGCATATTATCGCCATATTCGGGTTGAATGATTTTTGTCAGAGTTATGGCCCTTTAAAGGTTTTAATAGAGAAATGTCCAGATTAGTCTGTTCTGAACTCCTTGCTGGATTTCATTGAATCTTGATGGGGATGATCAGTACCAAGCCTAGTTGCACCTATCATTGCCGTGTTCTGGTTGAATGAATTTTGGCAGAGTTATGGCCCCTTAAAAGTTTTAATACACTAACTTTGTACAGACTAGTTCTCCTGAACCTCTGGCTGGATTTCAACGAAACTTGTCAGGGACAATCAGTACCAAGGTTAGTTGCCTATATCATCACCATGTTCTGGTTAAACGATATTTGAAAGAGTTATGGCCCCTTGTGCATAAACTTTATCTTTAGCCAGTAGAGCGTCCACAGGCCCTCTTGGGCCTCTTGTTTTTTAAAAAAAATCCCGAATTTGTTCATCACAAATATTGTTGGTTGTTCCAATTATTTTAGGAAGTTTCATAATGCTCTGATATATTGGATGCTTGGAAGTAATCTCTGCTGCTATAGTAAATCGAAAGCATCTGCATGACTGACCTTGTGAGTGAGAAAAATGTGAGGATAGAGAATATTGTTCTTTGCAGTAACTTAAACTGAGAAGTGAAATTGACACAAGTGTTCAATGTTTATATTTTAACAGGGCTTGACATTAACTTTTTTTTCTACTTGCCAGAACTTTGAAATTTTATGCGTGGGAAAACAATTTTGGGTAAAGTGTATATCTCTACAAATTAATATTGTTATTTTCGGGCAGGTCATTGTCTAATCCACTTGCCCAAACTAAATTTCTACTTGCCCGGGCGGGGCAAGTGCAAATTTGACCATATTTTTCAAATATTTCTAATGATGATGTGCGAATATTCGATTCATATATTTTAGATGAAATATAAAAATAAAAATAGTGTAGATTGTATGCACTGGATTTGATAGTTATATCTTGTACCAAGCAAAAGATTTTGTCATTTGCAACATTACTTCGAAAAAGTTAGCGTCGAGCACTGTTAAATAGTTACTAAGTCTATTAATGAACATTTGATGAATGTTTTGCATGTTCTGTTGATATTTATCTAAACCCTTTTAAAAAAACCACTATGGATAATACTAGTGAAGCACACCATATTTGCATGCCGTTGATGGGCATGCGTTAATAATAAGAATGTGTTAAAAATAAATATATATATCCCTACCTATCGACACACCCCTAAATGCCATGGGTCGGAAACTGCAAACAAACAATTTCTTAATGGTAGCCTAATAGGCATATACATGTATGTATTCAGGCAGATAATAAACACAGAGTTCAAAAAGGACATAGATATCTATACAATATAAGTCGAGGAGATAAATATAACCTATTTCTTAGAAAACATAATTATAATTATGTAAACATTACTAGTTCTCGACTGTATTGAAATAATATAAATACTGTATATATTATCCATACATGTACATGTATGTACAAACATATATAAGATATAACAACAAAGTGAAGGGTGGGTGCGAGGGCACACACAAGTAATCTGCATGGATACAAATCCTCAAGTGACCAGAACAATAGCCCGCACCGGTATATATACATGTATACACAAGAAACACGCCAAAACGAAATACCCAATTTGCACGAGAAAAACTAACCGAGCACAACACGAATGACGGCATTATGACTAACATGCTGTTCCGATATGAGAATAATTTCATTTATCAGGCATCTACTGTCATCACAAAACTAACTTCAATGTCTATAACAATTCATTTCTTCATATCTCACCAACAAACTTTCAATATATTTACTTCATGACAGAAGTCACATGATGATGGCCCTACCAATGAGTAAAGATCAAGGTCACAGTCAAGGTCAAAGTCAAATTATGTGTCAAAATGAGGTGTAGAGGCTTTCTGCAGAGTCTGAACCCATCCGAACCTAGCACACCTCAAATTATTTCACTAGATCAGTTGCTGGTGAAATACACAAAAAAACTATTGAAATCCCGCCATTATACATGTAAGCTGTACCACGCATTTAACTAGGTATTGGAGCAGATGCTGAAAAATAGAAGACAAATGTTGCTTGGTTATAGTTTTAATTTGATATTTCCATGATTGTTTTTTTTGTTGCACATGTTGTATTTAAAAGGACACACGGCAATCAGGGCTCCGGAAATATGGTTGCCCGACGCCCCGGGCAAGTGGGTTTTGGGTGCGGGCAGGTGACCTTGGTAAATCTGGTTGTCCGTCACTTGCCCGATGGACGTTTCATTATTAGATAAAAATCAAGGGAAAATTTGCCTGGACTGTGACGTTTGCTGATAATTGCGTAGTAATTAACCACCCGTCGCTTTCGCCGCGAGCAATTACTGATCAGTGTCATAAAACTGACCTGTTAAAGCTGACCCGTGTTGTTCGTTATTGTTTAATCCCTCCCACTTGACAGTTTATCAAAATTTGATTGGCCGAGGAACGCTTGGGGTGAAGACGGGCGGTTTTTAGAATGCGTATACCGTGTAAAATATACCCCCGTAACGAGCCCCTCTATGCAGGAAGTAAGTCACGCGCCAGATTAGTGTGAAATACACATCAGTGTGTAAATCAGTTATTGAGATGGTGTTGTCGCTTTGTATGTCGGTCGGTGTGTCGTAGGTAATATTCTGTTCAGTAATTAAAAATCATGACGCAACACTTTACCTAGTACTGTATCCATATTATCCAATCAAATAACCGATGTATTTTTATCAGCCAATGGCCAATGAAACAACTCCCGTTCACTACCACGTGGTAAAGTGAAACAATGGCGATTTAATCAAACCAATTTGTAAACAAGTAGGGCAATTAAACGATTGTGGCAATTTGACGGCGTTGTTTGATGGGCAAAGAGACATATCGACGCATGTCGTAATGAATAGGTGTGCATCTGTTTTTATTTCAAAATGCCATGTTTGTTTTGAATGAATCCGAGATCAATGACGGAATGGCGTGTTTTTGTTTTGATCAAATTTGCCATTATATCCAAGATGTGCTTCGACCTTGGCTAATTTCGATAATTATTCGAAGAATTGCAATTTGGCATCTCAAAAGATATTAGCAGAAAAACAACTACAGTATCAGTCAGATTTAGGCATAAACCTTGCTAATAATTTCCAACACTTAAGAATTATCTACATGAATTATATAACGAAAGTGAAAGTAGGAAAAAAGTTCTGTTTGACCTAATGCATCATTTTTTTCATTCTTTTTATCTGCTGTAGTCTATAACAAAAGTAAAAGTAGAAGTAGAAAAAAGTTTTGTTCGACCTAATGTATCTTTTTTTTTTGTTATCTGCCTGCCCTTTTGTAATTACTGCACTAGGAGCAAGCATCTTGTACATCTTAATTCCATAGGCATTAGAGTCTACCAATTTGGTACCAGGTTCATCAGCGATGTTATATCCTCGGGGTATCCCCACTGACACCCCACTCCCCCTCTCCCACCGGTGGAGTAAAACACTGATATGTGCATAATGGTAACAACCTGTAGCTCTGATCCTTCATAATTTAAGTCATTAATTTTACAATGAAATTATGTAAAAAAATATGACAAAAAAAAACAGTGAGAGAAAAGGATTTAACTTAGCGTGCGGTCTCGACGTAGCTTAATTGTGGGGCAAGTGACTTTTGAAATCAGGGCAAGTGACATTTTGGGCAGGGCAAGTGGATTTTGAAAATCTACTTGCCCTGGGCAAGTGGATTTTCAAAATATTTCCAGACCACTGGCAATCTTGCTGTTGCATAATAATTGTTTGTTGTTAAAGGGACACATGGCAATCTTGCTGTTGCATAATAATTGTTTGTTGTTAAAGGGACACCAGGTGATCTTGCTTCTTTAAAAGACTCCCGACTTTGCACTAGTTTTTCATTGCAAAAGTCTATGTGAATACTGCAAATAATATTTAAATAATTTAAACTGGATCATAGCATATTTTGTTAGTATTATATATATTATGAATATTTGAGTATACAATACATCAATGGTAAAAAACCTCGAGATATACATTCCAATATTTTATTTACCAGTATTTCAAAGATCAGCAGAGCTTATGCCGTGGTGCGGTGTCCGTCGTCAGTCTGCCCGTAAACTTTTTTTGCGGCGATACTCCCCTGAAACTACTGGATGGATTTTCATGAAACTTGACAGGAATGTTGCCCATGATGTCTAGTTGATCCTAGCGTTGATGTCAAATCCAGTATGGCCACCAAAGCTAAAAATAGATTTAAAAAAAATAATTGTAGCGACTACTTCTTGAAAACTATGAGTGATATTGATATGGGACTTTTTCTAAAATATTCAGCATGACATGATGTTGGTCCTTGTCAAAAATCGTTTTGATTCAACGTTAGACATGGCTGCCAGCGGACATCTTTGTTTACCTAGAGTTATATATAAAAACTTGTAACGACTACTGTGAAACTACTTGACAGTTCATGAAACTTCACAGGAATGCTGATCTAGCTTTCAAAACATATCAGGCCAAATAAAATTACACCTGAGTTTACTGTAATCTGACCGACCCGCTGAAAACACCCACGACTCCTTTTTTTTTATTGAATTTTTTATTTTTTTTAAAAATCAAAAATATTTTTTTTAATAATTATGTTGACGCTATCACGGCCGACTCATGTGCTCATTGTCCTGCTGTTGGAACTAACCCTCTTCCGGACTTGCGAAAAATAAATTAAACTGTTTTACCCCTTTGCAATAATTGCAAGTGATTGGGAAAAGAGCCAGTTGTTGCCATGCCTTTTGGGAAACAATAACACATACGCAATTTCATATTGTTATCTATTGTAGTTTTTAAAATACCACATTTTCCCATTCATCAAAGCTCATCGCCACCTTAAATTAACTTCGCCAAAAAATAAAATAAAATGCCTACCTGCCTACCCAATTTTTTTCAGCAGTGTTACAGTAAACACAGGTATAATTTTATTTGGCCTCAGTAGAGCTTCAAGGTCATTGGCCTCTTGTTATATTTAAAATGTATATATGCACAGGTCCCATGTTTCATATATGATTTAATTATTGTTATAGTTTATATGACTATGTTTTCATTCCTTATTTTTAATAGTTTTATCTTTATATATTTACCTTAATTTTTAATTAATACTTCATTTCTTCATTTTTCATGAGTTTTTGCGCACAATATGACCTATTTATGTGTTGACATGCCGTAAAACACCATTCATACATGTACATTCATTCATTAATGAAATAGTTTGGTTTGTAAAAATAGAAGACTCAGCTAGTTTTTGGCGTATGAATCATTAATTGTTATTCGCGTAATGATTTAAAGCTGTTATAGTTACACATTCTTCTGTTGTGGTCAAAGTGCACTTTAATTGAATTATATGTACAACTGTTTGTAATATAAACCCCATCTCCATTAATATTTATGATATGCAACAAAAACCAGCTGAGTTGACGAATTTCCAGACCAAGCATTTTCATGAACAATAATTAAACCGAAGTTAAGATGCTGCATGCTAAAATGCATATGCAAGTTTCATAAAAAACTAAAGAATTTTATGAGGATTTTCATTTGGATTTTTATTGACAACAATCACTCTTCCAGATTGCCTCCAGTCCCTTTAAAGAAATCAATAAATCTAAGAACTAATTTAGATCTCCTGATTGCCGTTTGTCCCTTTAAACTATTGTACCTGGTCGCGGGGGGCCAGGATCTGTTAAACGGGTGAATACATTTATATAATCACAAACGGCTCTCAGCCCCGTTGCTTTCTGCCAGACATTGATTATTATAGCTCTGCAACAGAAAGATATTACTTTTTGACCTTCTTCCGCTATTATTTAACGCTTTGAATGGATATTAATAAAATTGTTTTAATATAAACCCTATAGATTATATAGGCTTATTGAAACTTATTGGAAGATAACCAAGTTGTAAAATACACACTTTAGTGACTTCCTTTCAGTTAATCGCACTGGTTACAGAATGTTTAAGCCATATTTGAATGAAACATTTCATCATCGATTTTGTTCTCTTGTGGATTACAGTTTAATAACTTGTAAGCATAAAAGACGAACGTTATTCTATCATTTATAAATTTGCATTACCATAGCTTAATTGAACATGGCGGCCTTAATTGAACTATTAAAATGAAGCTATTAAAGAAGATAAAAGCTTGTTTTGAATAAAATACTCTGCCGATCGAGGGTTCCATGCAACATTGTTGTAATCGCATATAAATAACGAAGAAGATACAGCAGTGTTGCTTTGTCCCTCATGGTGTAAAAGCATATAATCATGTAGTTTTAATGGGCTCGCATAATTGTATGGGGGTGGAGAGTGTGCTGGAGGCGGGGAAGCATTTATATAAATTTTGACACAAACCTGTATACAGTTTCAATATATTATTGGTGTCTGCAGTGGCCCAGATGATAAAATTGAAGACTTTGAAGGGTTACTTCTGTTTGTATGCTCTTAGGCAATATCAAGACACTTCCGATAGCCGTGACGCGTGGGGACCTAGGCCAGACGGTCCCATGCATTTAAAGACATTTCCAATAGCCGCGTCCCATGCATCGAAGTGTATCAGAAGCAGGAAATGAATTTGCGTCCATTGTAAACCCAGATCAGCCTGCGAGTAACTCGCAGGCCTGAGGCTGATCAGGGTTTACAATGTCTGGCTGCTGATCAGTCATTTTTCCAAACCCAAAGCACCCCTTTGGCACATAAATGGAGTGGTCTTAATTCAAAGAAATTAGAACATTATATACATTATATGTAGCGGGTTAAAGGTTAAAGGGTTCAGACAACAGGGGTACCGACTTGAAATTATCAGTGGCAAGTAAGGAGACTTGGGGTTCACACACTGTTATACGGTGCCCGAAACCCTACCCTTACTCAGTTACCATCCTAATTAAACTGACAATGTATAACAGAACAACTGGAAAATATTTGGTATTAAAAGCACTATCCCTGGAACAGCTAGAAAATATTGTGTTGATTAGCTGTTGATGATAACAATTCAGTTCAATTTTCTTCGTGACCCCTCTTAGCGGCAAGGTCAACATCTACGGCAATGTCAACCTCTACAGTAGCACTATTCAATTGATAGTTTGCCAAGCTTTTATAAACCATGACAAGTCACGCAACATGGCATTGAAGTGGTCATCAAGAAACTTAAAAGGTTCAATTGTCTTCTTTCGTATTATATTACTAAAATTTTATTTTATTGCATTTAAAATGTAAAAGGTTTTTATTTAATATTTTTATTTGGGCTGAACAATTGATCTTAAAAGGTACACACGGCAATCTTGAAGTGTTTGAAATTATATATCCAGGATCATGTTTACTTTTAACCTGGTTACATTTAAATAAATAAAATTTGGAAGTATTCACTTTTTCGTCATATTTTACTTTTTGATATATTATTGGTGCAATAATATCAAAATTGAATAATATGCACATAAAGTTTGCTTCTTACTATTCTTATAATTAATATTAATGATTGAACAAATGTAAGTTATCCAGAAAAACTAGCGGGATGCCGTGAGTTTTAAAAAATCAAGATTGCCGTTTGTCCCTTTAAATTATTGAATTTTTTTTTTCAATAATTGTTTTCTCCTATTGAAGTGCCATGTCAGAAATTACATGTATATCAAAATGTGAAGTTTAATTCTAAAGCCAAGCACTGTTTGGGAACAAACTCTGCCATGTATATCAAAATGTGAAGTTTAATTCTAAAGCCAAGCACTGTATGGGAACAAACTCTGCCATGTATATCAAAATGTGAAGTTTAATTCTAAAGCCAAGCACTGTATGGGAACAAACTCTGCCATGTATATCAAAATGTGAAGTTTAATTCTAAAGCCAAGCACTGTATGGGAACAAACTCTGCCATGTATATCAAAATGTGAAGTTTAATTCTAAAGCCAAGCACTGTATGGGAACAAACTCTGCCATGTATATCAAAATGTGAAGTTTAATTCTAAAGCCAAGCACTGTATGGGAACAAACTCTGCCATGTATATCAAAATGTGAAGTTTAATTCTAAAGCCAAGCACTGTATGGGAACAAACTCTGCCATGTAAATCAAAATGTGAAGTTTAATTCTAAAGCCAAGCACTGTATGGGAACAAACTCTGCCATGTATATCAAAATGTGAAGTTTAATTCTAAAGCCAAGCACTGTATGGGAACAAACTCTGCCATGTATATCAAAATGTGAAGTTTAATTCTAAAGCCAAGCACTGTATGGGAACAAACTCTGCCATGTATATCAAAATGTGAAGTTTAATTCTAAAGCCAAGCACTGTATGGGAACAAACTCTGCCATGTATATCAAAATGTGAAGTTTAATTCTAAAGCCAAGCACTGTATGGGAACAAACTCTGCCATGTATATCAAAATGTGAAGTTTAATTCTAAAGCCAAGCACTGTATGGGAACAAACTCTGCCATGTATATCAAAATGTGAAGTTTAATTCTAAAGCCAAGCACTGTATGGGAACAAACTCTGCCATGTATATCAAAATGTGAAGTTTAATTCTAAAGCCAAGCACTGTATGGGAACAAACTCTGCCATGTTTATCAAAATGTGAAGTTTTAATTCTAAAGCCAAGCACTGTATGGAAACAAAGTCTGCATGGCAGTTACCACATGTTCATCTAAGTGCAGAGGGCAGTGCTAATAAACCTTTATTTAATTTTATTTAATTCGTACAGAAGTCTGAACATGTATTGCATTGCATTACTCTGTATTTACTGTACCCGCCCTCAGGCTCAGTATACTTTCGTAGTGCCTCCGTTGCCGGGATAGTAAAGACGCTGCGTCTAAAACGTTTTTGCATCTCGCCGCTGCGGGTTCGAATACCACTGGGAGCTTGGCTTGTCAAGTGAGAAAGTGTCGATTCTTACGGATGGTGGGAGGTATACAGTACTGGTTATACCCAGGAAAATTGGTGGTCAGACTCGACCACAAAAAAAAAGCCATCCTACAACGTGGTAAAAATGACGTAAAACACCATTCAGACAAAATGACGTAAAACACCAGACAAAATGACCACCAGACAAAATGATGTAAAAAGACAAAATGATGTAAAACACCATTCAGACAAAATGACGTAAAACACCAGACAAAATGACCACCAGACAAAATGATGTAAAAAGACAAAATGATGTAAAACACCATTCAGACAAAATGACATAAAACACCATTCAGCAAAATTTTCATTGTTCATTGCACAGTTTGTTCCAGTAACTTAATTTATTTCTTCAGGTGTAACCCAGTTCAACTGTTGACAGGGCTAATTCTGTTTATTGAAGGTGACATGACTTATACAGTTTGTGGTTTAAAAGGTTGAGTTAGCAGTGTTTGTTTAACTTTAATAAAGTGTGATAGATTGAAATTGTTGAAATCTTGTCAAAATCTTATCACCTGATAAGAAATATAGGGGAAGGAGTAAATATTTACAATCTCTAGCATAGCACTTCTACCATTGTATCTAGAGTTTATTTATCTAATTTATAAGTATTGATAATACAGTTGTAAAGGAAATTAGTCATTTGGTGGCAATTGTTATAAGATTTATTTATGATTATTTATGCATTTTTGCAAAATTGCCATCTTACAAAATCATGACCAGGTGTAAGTCTGTATTGATAGAGTAATTTAGGTTTAAGTGTGATATCGAAGGGTAGAAAAAAGCCTGCAACAGTGAAATAGGTAACTTAAACAGACATAAATAAAGGTACGGAGATCTCGATTCTTATATTTGATTGATTCATTTTTAGCTCATGTTTGTTGCGATAGTGGCAGACCACCCCATTTTTAGCTCTGCTGATCTGTATAAGCAGAGCTTATGCCGGGGTGCGTCATCCGTCTGTCTGTCTGTAGCGACTACTCCTCTGAAACTACTGGATGGATTTTCATGAAACTACAGAAATGTTGCCCATAACGTCTGGTAGTTCCTAGCAAAAATTCACGTTGATGTGAAATCGAAGATGGCTGCCAAAGATGAAAATAGATTTTTAAAAATTGTAGCGACTACTTCTTGAGAACTATAAGTGATATTGATATAGAACTTTTTCAGAAGTGATCAGCATGACATGATGTTAGTCCTTATGGCCCCCGTCCACTTGTATCCCGAAGGGTTCCCGAATGTGGAATTCAGAAAATCGGGATGTTTCGGCAAGTCTTCGCGATGTTCTGTAACCGTTCTGTAACCGTTCTGTGTCATTCCTCAACACTTCTGGAAACATTCTTCATGATTCTTGGCACTTCGGGATCGAAAAACATTCGGCATCCAAATTTTAAAAGTTTTAAAATTTGGACGCCGAATGTTTTATTCGGGACGGCTTCGGGATCATCGGCAAACCATCCGCAACCCTTCTGGACGTTCGGGAACCCGTCTTCATTAACTCGGCATCTTCGGAAAGCCTTCTGCGAGGCTTCGTAATCGTTTAACCACCCCGAGTAGCCCTGCAGAAGCAGTTTGCGTACGTGTCCCCAGATGCCATGTACCGTAGCGTCACCGCAAGCTTTAGGCCAGCAGGAAGGGCGTTACGGAACCTGCTGTCCTTTTTCAGGATGCGAGGAGTCAGTCGCGTGAGAATGTCATCAAACATTGTTGGTGTTATCCTCAAATATCTTTTGAACGAGGTAACATCTTCATTCCGGAGTTCCTGCATTAGAGTATTGTACTGTCCATAATGAAGCCTCCTGTCGTCTGTGAGCCAGGGGCGGACCCACCATCGATGCCGTCTTCTTTTTTTCTGTCTTAAGTACAATGCCAAGGCAAGCATGGCATCCGTTTCAGCTTGTATTTGATACTGAAGAGCAAGGTGAAGGCCTCTAGCATCCATGGTGTCCAACTAGCAACTGATAACAAAATAGTAGTTCGGCATCGTTTATATACCTTGACTTCCAATCGGCAACATTTCAGCATTCTATCGGCAGTAGTTCGGCAACTATTCAGCATGTTCTGCAATGTTACCGCAACCTTTCCGCACGATCGGGAAACAATCGGGAGTCAATTCCGGAACATTCGGCATTCTTCGGGGCTGCGTTCGGCAACTTCGGATAGGTTTCGGCGTTTGTACGGCAATCTTTCGTATGCCACTCCACGGATACATGCCGAACATGCCGAACGAGCCCGACGGCAAAGCTCCGCCCATAATTTTGATAAATGATCCCGAAAGGTTCCCGAAACAAGTAAAATTTTATCGGCAACCCTTCCGCAAAGCATCGGGGCTGTAGTGGACGGGGGGTATTATAGAAAATCATTTTGATTCATGCTAAACATGGCTGCCAGCTGCCATCTTTGTTTACATTGAGTTATATAGTAAACACTTGTAGCGACTACTCCTCTGAAACTGAAACTTCATAGGAATATTGCTCTTGATGTCTAGTTGATCCTACCAAAAATTCAGGTCGGCCAGAAATTCAAGATGGCTGCCACGGCTAAAATAGACTTTAAAATACAATTTTGTGGAGACTACTTCTCAAAAACCATAATTGATATTGATTTGGAACATTTACCAAAATGACTGGCATGACATGTAGTTGGCCCTAACCAAAACTCAATTCAATTTGATGTGAAACATGGCTGCCAGTGGCCATCTTTGTTTACATAGAGTTATGTAGAAAAAAATTGTGGGGACTACCCATCTGAAATTACTCGACAGGTTTTCATGAAACTTCTCAGGAATGTTGCTTTTGATGTCCACAGGTAGTTGATCCCAACAAAAATTCAGGACAGCCGGAAATTCAAAATGGCCACCATGGCTAAAAATAAACATTAAAAATATAGTTTTGTAGCGACTACTCAAAAACCAGAAGTGATATTGATTCGGGACCATTATCAACATGACTGGCATGAGATGTAGTTGGTCCTAACCAAAACTCATTTTGATTCGGTGTCAAACATGGCTGCCAGTGGCCATCTTTGTTTACATAGTCTAGAGTTATTTAGGAAAAACTTGTGGCGACTACTCCTCTGAAATTACTTGACGAATTTTCATGAAACTTCACGGGGATGTTGCTCTTAATGTCTAGTTGATCCTAGCATAAATTCAGATTGGCTTGAAATACAAGATGGCCACCACAGCTTAAAATAGATATTAAAAATACAAGTTTGTGGTTATACTTTTCAAAATCCACAAGTGGTATTGATTTGGAACCTTACTTAAAATAAATGACTTGCAGGACATGTAGTTGGTCCTAAACAAAATTCATTTTGATTCGATGGCAAACATGGCTGCCAGCAGACATCTTTGTTTACATAGTTATATAGTAAAAACTTGTGCGACTACTCCTCTGAAAGTACTTGATAGATTTTATGAAAAATCAAAGGAATGTTGCTCTTGATGTCTGGTTGGTCCTAAGTAAACTTCAGGTTGGCCTGAACTTCAAGATGGCCACCACAGCTAAAAATAGAATTTACAAGTACAACTTTACCATGTGTTATTGATTTGGTACCTTTACCAAAAAACTACTTAAAGGGTTTTCATGAAATTTTGCAGGAATGTTACTCTTGTTACAAAAATGATTTTCATTTGAGAAATATCGAAAATATTATGTATTTACTCCGACAACTGTAAGGGCTGCTTGGACTTGAAACATTGGGCTCCCAGTGGGATTCGAACCCGCGGTGGTGAGAGATGAGAACGTTTTAGACGTACGGTGGCGTATTTATTTTCCTGGCCAAGGAAAGCACTTTAATTCTTAATAAAAACTTGTGGCATTATATATATGCTGTTTGTTTTTACATGCAAAACAATTATGCAAATCAAAATTGCCTACAAAGTATAACACACAACTTACAAAATTTTACATAGTATATTTACAACTTACAATTACATACATATATGTATATTCACAACTTACAATTACATGCATATATGTATATTCACAACTTACAATTACATACATATATATGTATATTCACAACTTACAATTACATACATATATGTATATTCAAGTAATACTGTCGTTGTCTTCCTTGTCAGTTACCCTCAAAACATAAAAGCATCAATTATACGTTTTACCGATGATTCATAACACGCCTTGTGTAACTCAACCAAGTGTAAATCATATATATATATAAACAACTTTGAGGGTAGGAGATGGCTGTTACATGAATATATTAGTTTTAAGGCAATATAATATAAGTTCCTGGATTCCCATAATTATATGGAAGTTGCATTTGTACATTGTAAATCCAACCATTTAGTTTAACCAGCTGTTTATAATCTGTTTATTGTTCGGCGCCCCTTGAGGGCGCCGGACATACTGTGGTAGTAGTTTGACCTTAGGCATGGGGAATGACCTTGGCATGGGGAATCAAAAGGACTGATAGTTGAGTATGTTTGGATTGTAATTAAAAATGTTTAAATGGCATTTAAAGCATGCTTTAAAACGCACCAGAATAAGATATAAAACACAAGAGATAAAACTGCTTAGCGATTTCTTGAATTTCTGTAAGAAATGATGCACCAATAATTCAAAAATTATACAAAATCATTTCATTAAAACGATGTCTCCCTGCATTTTGACTGAAAACGAGGCAAATGCGTAATACGAATTTTAGAAAAATTAACGAAATTTATCGATCGTAATATCTGCGTTTCAAATGTTTTCACATCGTTCTCGTTTTTAAATCGTTTTGATTAATTATTATTGCCAAATTACATTAAATGTTGCTAAGAAATTAGAAAATACGATGATATATCGGAAAGTTTTGGCATTTGAATTTCGTTTACGGGAAATCGCTAATTTTGTAATGCTTCATTTTGACTGTCAAATGCAGACAAATGTATTGAAAACAAAAGTAGATTTATGAGCGCAGACTCGGAATCAAAAATATTCAAAATTATGCGACTTCCAGTCGAAATGCCAAATGGTGTTATGAAAAGGGTGTAATAGATTTGTTTGAACCCATCCCCCTTTACTTTTGAAAATCCCCCCACATTTTTAGAGGAAGGGGGGAAAATCCCCCCTGCTTTTTAGATCCTAGATTGGACACTGCATTTTATATTGTTTTCTAAGCTGAACTGGCTTGTGCAAGATCAGCTTTACCATAGGCTGTCATCCATCTGTCTTCTTCTCAGTAACCAACACTGAAATTTTCATGAAACATTATGTTAAGCATCTTAGCATTGACCTTTCAAGTTTGTTCAAATTGGGTGGATCATGTCATTTACTAAGGAACAATAACCTTACCCTTACCAAAAATATAGGCTTCTGGTGACTATTTGCTGCAACTCTGCGGCAAACATTGCTGCGGCGAACAAGTTTGCGGCGATGTTGCGGTACACTTTTATCATGCAAATGAGGTTTGCGGCAAAGTTGCGGTGAACATCGCCGGAACATCACCAGAACCTCATTTGCATATTTGTTCGTTGCGGCAATGTTCGCCAACACATCGCGGCAAAGTTCTTCAAAATAAATAAGGACTGAAATTATGAAATGGAACAATAGTGCGCTGTTTTAAAAAAACATATTTAGATCAAAAACATGATTTTTTTTCACTATTTAACATGGACTGCACCAAATTTAAATAAATGGAAACGATTTAAATAAATCTACACTAAATAAATTCTCTCGATTTAAAGTATATCCTTACGGTTTGTTATGGGGGGTTGCGGGTGTCCGACCAAAGTTGACATTTCAAAATGTCTCGTAAGGGTCCCATGCCTAGTTAGGAAATTCCTCACGGGTGTATGTCTCACGCCCAGTGTTTTACATGTTCTCATGGCGATGTCGACCGCTGTCATTTCTACTTTACTCCCATTTTCATGGAGATGTCGGCCGCTGTCATTTCTGCATTACTCCCATTTTCATGGAGATGTTGACCGCTGTCATTTCTGCATTACTCCCATTTTATGGAGATGTCGACCTCTGTCATTCATGCATTACTCTCATTTTATGGAGATGTCGACCGCTGTCATTTCTGCATTACTCCCATTATCATGGCGATGTCGACTGCTGTCATTTCTGCATTACTCCCAGTGTATTAGGCAGAAATTCAAGAACTGGGTGTGCAAATATGCAAACAGGGTGTGCAAAATAATTTGCTAACACAGGTTATGCGTCAATTAACGACAAGTGGGTGTCTCTGGGGTAATTTATTTTCACTGATAAAGGTGAAAAAGGTGCATTTTAGATAATGTTGCTTCTATAAATGTATACAAAACATAACAATATTGAGATAGTAAGAGTTTAGAAGTGTTGCTTTTTGTTTTGTTTTATATTTTTACCCCACAAACTCCTGCAAATAGTGGCCGCGATTTTTCAAAAATGGCCGTGCAAAAGACGGCTGCACGGTTGGCTGGCTAATACACTGATTACTCCTATTTTCATGGAGATGTCGACCGCTGTCAATTCTGCATTACACTCATTTTCATTGAGATGTCGACCGCTGTCGTTTCTGTATTACTCCCATTTTATGGAGATGTCGACCGCTGTCATTTCTGCATTACACCGATTGTCGTGGAGATGTCGGCCGCTGTCATTTCTGCATTACTCCCATTTTATGGAGATGTCGACCGCTGTCATTTCTGCATTACTCTCATTTTCATGGAGATGTCGAGCGCTGCCATTTCTGCATTACTCTCATTTTCATGGAGACCTTTAGCACTGTCATTTCTGCATGACTCCCATTTTTATGGAGATGTCGAGCGCTGTCATTGCGCATTACTCTCACTTTTACAGAGATGTCGACCGTTGTTATTCCTGCAATACAGTCATTTCATAGAGATGTTGAGCTCTGTCATTTCTACATTACTCTCATTTTTATGGAGATGTCGAGCGCTGTCATTTCTGCATTATTCCCATTATCATGGAGATGTCGAGCGGTCATTTCTGCATTACTACCATTATCATGGAGATGTCGAGCGGTGTCATTTTCATGGAGATGTCGAGAGCTGTCATTTCTGCATTACTCTCATTTTCACGGAGATGTCGAGTGCTGTCATTTCTGCATTACTCCCATTATCATGGAGATGTCGAGCGCTGTCATTTCTGCATCACTCCCATTTTTATGGAGATGTCAAGCGCTGTCATTGCGCATTACTCTCACTTTTACGGAGATTTCGAGCGCTGTTATTCCTGCATTATCTCCTTTTCATAGAGATGTCGACCGCAGTCATTTCTGCATTTCTCTCATGTTTATGGAGATGTCGAGCGCGGTCATTTCTGCATTACTCCCATTTTCATGGAAATGTCGAACATCATCCTAACTGTAGCAGTCCAATAGGCACTTGGTGCCTGGATATGTTAGATTCAGCACCAGACCCTTAGGACAGACCGACAAACATATATAAACATTTACCAATTTTCTTTTTAAAATTTCAATAATCTCAGTTAAATTTTTACCTGTCTATGTGCTTGAATACCCATTTTATTAAATTGTTTTCTTCCTGTGCCAATTTTTTTTATAAAACTGTATATTTTTGTGTGTTTTTTTTGAGTTTTTTTTACGGGTATAAATAAAAATATCATGATCATATTCACAAGTGCTATTAAATAGCAGATTCATTTCAAATTACAACTGAAAAAGTCGGCATTACCACTGTTAGTAGCGCACTGGGCTTTGAATCCAGAGGTCAGTTGGATCCTCAGACAGTACCAGGGGCGGATCCAGGATATCAGCTTAGGGGGGGCGTAAGATTTTGGTAAATATTCGGGTCCATTTCTAGCCTCATAAAACGGTTGCGGTAGTGCATTGATAGGGTAAAAAAGTCCGTTTTGAAATAAAAGGAATTATCAATGTGTTAATTAAACCACTCATTAGCCATTATGCGTCGAGCGAGCGAAGCGAGCGAAAAAAAATTGTTTTCCTGAGGGCGTGCATCGAAATTGTTTGATATTTTATCTACAGTAACATGGACATACATGTATGAATAAAAAAAGTCCGTTTTCAAAT
Source organism: Cyrtodaria siliqua (assembly GCA_037043455.1). Classification (NCBI taxonomy): domain Eukaryota; kingdom Metazoa; phylum Mollusca; class Bivalvia; order Adapedonta; family Hiatellidae; genus Cyrtodaria; species Cyrtodaria siliqua. Next base: position 93,955 of record JAWPHD010009291.1, read on the forward strand.
AAAAGGATTTAACAATGTGTTAATTAAACCACTCATTAGCCATTATGCGTCGAGCGAGCGAAGCGAGAGAAAAAAAAAATTATACTGAGGGCGTGCATCGAAATTGTTTGATATTTTATCTACAGTAACATGGACATACATGTATGAATAAAAAAAAGTCCGTTTTCAAATAAAAGGATTTAACAATGTGTTAATTAAACCACTCATTAGTCATTATGCGTAGAGCGAGCGAGAATTTTTTTTATACTGAGGGCGTGCATCGAAATTGTTTGATATTTTATCTACAGTAACATGAACATACATGTATGAATAAAAAAGTCCGTTTTAAAATAAAAGGTGTTAACAATTTGTTAATTAAACCACTCATTAGCCATTATGAGTCAAGCGAGCGAAAAAAAATAATACTGAGGGCGTGCATCGAAATTGTTTGATATTTTATCTACAGTAACATGGACATGTATGAATAAAAAAAGTCCATTTTCAAATAAAAGGATTTAACAATGTGTTAATTAAACCACTCATTAGTCATTATGCGTAGAGCGAGCGAAGCGAGCGAGAAATTTTTTAATACTGAGGGCGTGCATCGAAATTGTTTGATATTATATCTACAGTAACATGGACATACATGTATGATCCGGAATTTTTAGGGGGGGCGCGCGCCGGGTGCGCCCCCCCCTGGATCCGCTAGTGAGTACCATGTTGTCTTTAAACATGACACTATTTCTATAGCGTACACCCTTTATAATGATTGACATGCAACATTGTGTCTTATTGTCCCTCGTCTCCAGCCACTAATTCAAATGGGTAGATTATCAGTTACCTGTATAGATGGTTCATGTGATACAGTACTAGGTTTAATAACAAAACAAAAATAATTAGTCTAAAACTGATCGTCTGTTGGCCCTTCATGGCATAAAAACGACGTTAAAAATTCAAACAGATATGTGAAGTGCATTGTCCATTAATTCTTGGCTTACTTAGCTTTCTCTCCAAATGTTTCAACAACGACTTTGTAATCACTCGGCATTCATCACCTTATCTTTCCATAAACTATTTATTTAAACCTAATGCAGTCAATTCATTTAACACATTTTAAGGAAAGTCCTGCAACGAAACCGTTTGGAAAATTGTCTGAATGACCTAGTTAATTCAAAATACATTTAACCAAGTCAACATAGCAACGTTTGTTAATATTATGTCCATGACCACTAAATATACCAAGGTTAAGTACTGATGATAAGATAGTTAAAATAACTGATAAACACGTGTACTGTTATTTAATAACGTATGTTTTAATTCTTCAAAATTTTGGCGCCGAATTGATGCTTTGCATCAAGTTTTTCTTGTACTGTATTGGGACATGTTTAACCATGGGACCCTGTGTATATGGTGTACTTATCCTTCAATGACCCATGCTAAATAATGAAGAATGGCACACATACACCAGTCCCAAACTAGTCTCCATCTGTCCTGATTTCTGGAAGCAATCAATAAAATGTCAATTGTTCTTTTTAGCTCACCTGAGCCGAAGGCTCAAAGGTGAGCTATTGGGATCACTCTTCGTCCGTGGTCCGTCCGTCCGTCGTCGTCGTCGTTAACTTTTGCTTTAAACGACTTCTCCTCAGAAACCGCGTGGCCAATTTTGACCAATCTTAACGTGGATGATTCTTAGATGAATGCTTTTTAGATTTGTTAAAATTAGGTCAGCGCGACATCCAAGATGGCCGCCATTACCATATATGGTCGAAACCTTAAAAAATCTTCTTCTCAAGAACCGCTGGACAGATTTCAACAGTTTTTCTTTTAAAATGATCACCAACGCCTACACTGTCAAGTTTGTTCAAATAAAGTCCCTGGGGTCAAAAATGGCCATGCCCCGGGGGTCCAAAGGTTGTATATTGAGATTTTGCCTGTTTTTCATATAGACATATAGGAAAAAAACTTTAAAAAATCTTCTTCTCTGAAACCACAAGGCACAGAGGTCTCATGTATTACATGTAGCATCAGCTTATGGTCCTTTACTAAGTTTGTTCAAATGGTGACCCTGGGGTCAAATTTGTCCCCGCCCCGGGGGTCACTGTTTTACATAGACTTAATATATAGGGGGGGAAAAAGAATCTTCTTCTCGGAAACTACAAGAGCCAGAGGTTTGATATTTTGCATTTACTATAAGCTTATGGTCCTTTACCAATTTTGTTCAAATGGTGACCCTTGGGTCACATTTGGCCCCGCCCCAAGGGTCACATGTTTTACATAGACATGTATAGGGAAAAACTTAAAAAATCTTCTTCTCTGAAACTGCAAGAGCCAGAGGTTTAATATTTTGCATTTGCTATAAGCTTATGGTCCTCTACCAAGTTTGTTCAAATGGTGACCCAGGGCTCATACTTGGCCCTGCCCCGGGGGTCACAGTTTTACATAGGCTTGTATAGGGAAAAACTGAAAAAAATCTTCTTCTCTGGAACCACATGGCACGGAGCTCTCATGTATTACATGTAGCATCAGCTTATGGTCCTCTACTTAGTTTGTTCAAATGGTGACCCTGGGGTCAAATTTGTCCTCGCCCCGGAGGTCACAGTTTTACATAGACTTATATAGGAGAAAAAAATTAGAAAACTTCTCGGAAACTACAAGAGCCAGAGGTTTGATATTTTGCATTTACTATAAGCTTATGGTCCTTTACCAAGTTTGTTCAAATGGTGACCCTTGGGTCACATTACATTTGGCCCCGCCCCAAGAGTCACATGTTTTAGATAGACATGTATAGGGAAAAACTTAAAAAATCTTCTTCTCTGAAACTGCAAGAGCCAGAGGTTTAATATTTTGCATTTGCTATAAGCTCATGGTCCTCTACCAATTTGGTTAAAATGTGGTGACCCAGGGGTCACGTTTGGCCCCGTCCCGGGGGTCACAGTTTTACATAGGCTTGTATAGGGAAAAACTGAAAAAATCTTCTTCTCTGGAACTGCAAGGGCCAGAGGTTTAATATTTTGCATTTGCTATAAGCTTATGGTCCTCTACCAAGTTTGTTCAAATGGTGACCCTGGGGTAAAATTTGACCCCACTCCGTGGGTCACAGTTTTACATTAAAGTCTTCTTCTCTGGAACTACAAGAGCCAGAGGTTTAATATTTTGCATTTACTATACTGTTATGGTCCTTAACCAAGTTTGTTCAAATGGTGACCCTGGGTTCACATTTGGCCCCGCCCCACGGGTCACGTTTTACATAGACTTGTATAGGGAAAAATTAAAAAAATCTTCTTCTCTAAAACCACAAAGCACACAGCTCTCATATATTACATGTAGCCCTGGGGTCACATTTGGCTCTGCCCAAGGTGTTACTCTCTAGCACCTTCATTTTGTATTTGATCTTTAGCAAACTTTGTCAGGGTCTTAAACCGTCTATATCAATGTTGTTATACACAACAGAGCCCACATTTCTTGAACAATCTTAACCAGAAGTTCAATAATGTGCCAGTACTCAGGTGATCGCTTTAGGGCCGGCCATCTTGGCCCTTTTGTATTGGTTCAGATTTACTCAGGTGAGCGATATAGGGCCATCATGGCCCGCTTGTTTAAATCCTCATTATAGCACAATGGCAATCAATTCTATGGATCTCTAGTTGGAAATGCATATATAGGTTGAGCTATGACGCTTTTGTGCTCAACCAGGTCCCATTCTCAGTAAGAAGCTATTTCTCAGAAGCTAATGGGTTCAACTAATTAACATGTTGCCAGTTGTCAGTCATTTATTCATTTCAACCATGCAAACCAGAACGATACCTCTGACAAACAACAGCACGTGTATAAAGCATGTGCAACTATGTTATATAAACTATTGTCAATATACTCCGACATAACAATAGGGCGGAGATATATCTAAGAACTGGCGACATGTCAATTCTCAGTAAGAAGCTTATGCCAATGGGTTCAACTAAGTCTCAGTTAGAAGCTTATGTGTTCAACTAAGTCTCAGTTAAAAGCTAATGAGTTCAACTAAGTCTCAGTTAGAAGCTGTTGTGCTCAGCTAAATCTCATAAGCTACTGTGTAATAATAATAGGAAGTGTGTGTGCTCAACTAGGTATCAAAAGAAAGCTTATACTGTCCTCAATTTAGTATTAATAAGAAGCTACTGTGCTCAACCAAGTCTCAATTAGAACCTACTGTGCTCAAGTTAGTCTTAATAATAATAGGAAGTGTGTGTGCTCAACTAGGTATCGAAAGAAAGCTTATACTGTCCTCAATTTAGTATTAATAAGAAGCTGTTGTGCTCAACAAAGTCTCAATTAGAACCTACTGTGCTCAACTAAGTTTAAAGAATTTATTATACTCAAGTCCGTCACAATTAGGAGCTACTGTGCTCAACTATGTCTCAATAAGAAGCTACCAGAGCTAGATAATCAGCGTATTTGCGTAAGTACCCAATTAAAAATCAAAAGCATTCGTACCAATAAAACGATGAAATCAATAAATATGCAATTTATCTGTTTTGACTGTGTAAAGTATTTATCTGGCTTTGCAATAAAGATAGCTGCGAGCAAACATATTGCCTCGATGCTGTCTGTCGATCTAACACCAAGTTTTGCGATTGGCTAAACATGTGACCGGTTCTCTATATCAGTCGTTTTTCACCCGAAAAGTTACAAATAACGAAAAAAAATTATACAGTCTATACATCCCATAATATTTTGCATCCCGTGAGTGCTTGTCATTTCTAAACGTCAACATGACTTGAGGTATAGAAAAACATATTCAATTTCAAAAACTTTTGAACAAAAAACAAAATGTCTGGCTATTTAGCTAAAACAAAAGCCAACGATAATTTGTAATATATTAGATATATAACCTAACATGATGTTTCGTGGGCGGTTGATGAGAAATCGCTCTTAAAAACAAACATTCTGGTGATCGTATGTTGACTGTTGAATGACAAAAATCGAAGTTTCCCTGGTTGATAATTGTAGAAAATAATGAACAGATTATATTGTGTTGCAGCGCAGATGATGAAAAATAAGAATGCATGCCTCTAAATATATGGGCTAATGAAGGGACACCCACTTATTGTAAAAGCAGTTAATTATTTAAAGTTAACTTATACAATATTTGTGTATTGAAAAAAGTCGATGTCACAAACGTTTTGAATTTTACCCAATTAAAAACCCCAAATACCCAATTAAAAAAAGATGGCTGGGTAAATACCCAATTGATAGAAAAGCTTATCTGTAGCTCTGGGTTACTATGCTCAACTTAGTCTAAAGAAGCTGTTGTACTCAACTCAATTAGGAAGCTATTGTGCTCAACCTAGTCTCAGTCTGAAGCATTTGTGCTCAACAAAGTCTCAAAAGAAAGCTCCTACAAGAGCTTGTATTCTGTTATATTTCAAAGAGAATTATTTTTGAGGATTAAAAAGAAATTCCAGAGAATATTATATTGTACTGGAAATATTTTGTGTACCTTGGTTATGTCCATGTTGTTCTCCTTGGTAATTAGTTAATTATATATGGCAATATGTTGTTTCATGCAATACATGCAACCTTGGTAATTAGTTAATTATATATGGCAATATGTTGTTTCATGCAATACATGCAACCTTGGTAATTAGTTAATTATATATGGCAATATGTTGTTTCATGCAATACATGCAACCTTGGTAATTAGTTAATTATATATGGCAATATGTTGTTTCATGCAATACATGCAACCTTGGTAATTAGTTAATTATATATGGCAATATGTTGTTTCATGCAATACATGCAACCTTGGTAATTAGTTAATTATATATGGCAATATGTTGTTTCATGCAATACATGCAACCTATCATTGTTAGATGATTTATGACTGTAAAGATTGATAAATATTTAGAAATAATTTCAGGACACTCAACATTGTTGGATGATGATACATTTCAGGTCAAGGAGAAATCTTCTGCATGCATAACTACAGCTGCATAGATAGCACCCTAATTTAAGACAGTATTGTGGCTTTGTTTGTGTGATAAACAGTTGTTTGTTTTTAAATTTTGTGTGATAAACAGTTGTTTGTTTTTAAATTGTCTCTTCTAACTATTAAACAGTAAAGTTGTTTGTTTTTAAATTGTCTCTCCTAACTATTCATGCTTTTAACCAAAACAGAACCGTAACCAGGTTATGGTTATGAAATATGGTTTTAATTGCTTTATTAAAGGGACGCAATCTTGATTTTGTCAAAACTCACAGCCTCCAGTTACTGAATTTTGCTACTAAGGCTTAAAAGAGTGTTTGTTTTTCGCTAACCCGACCGGGTCCTATTATTTAGCCGCCGACCCTAACTTTTTATCAGTAAAAAAATAAAAATATGCCTCCAGTGAGATTTGAACCCATGACCCCTGGGGTTTACAGTGTACATTACCAAATATTGAAAAAACTTTACCATGTATTATCTAGGTATTGATACCTTCCCCAGTAATTTTTATCATATTAAAAGTGTTTTTTCATTAACAAAAATAAGGTCATTAATAATAATAAAAAAAGTTTTGCCTACCTACCTACCCTATTTTTTTTAAGCCATTAGTGGAAACAAACCATTTTTTTTTTTTGGCCTAATATGCATATTTTAAAATCATTATTAATAATTATGTATATAGTACAAAGCTAATTATTTTTACATATTGCTAATTGGTAAATATATTGCACCAAAAATATATTAAAACCTGTGGTAAAATAACCACCAAGAGTTGAAAAATCTAACTTGCAAGCAGTTTTAGAGCCAAAATGATGTTATATTAATAAATCTAGGTAATAAGTTGGATGCTTGATAAAAACTTCAAGATTGCCTTGTGTCCCTTTAAAGCTGCATTAGCCATAACGTTCAGTAAGTACATGTACCATTATGGTAGTTGTGTAGTGTTTGTCAATGTAATTATTTTGTGTTTTATAAACTAAAAGTTACGGCTAATGCTTCTTTAATAAAGCAGTTAAAACCACATTTCATAATCATACCTGGGTTACAGTTTGTTATTAATAAACATTGTTTATACATGTTAAGCATAATACCACTCCACATATACTCAGATTGTATTTTATTCACATGTATAATGTATACCTAAACCATACTAGAAAACAAACATTAACGTGTCTTAACAAATTAATATACCGGTACATGAAAATACTGAAGCGGCTTTTTAAGAAATATCTTTATATAACATGACGCTTAAAATAACATTCATAAATTTATATATATATATATATTCTTTAATTTATCGTTAATCAGTTGTAAATGCTGCCATTAAGAAATACAGGCGAGAATGGAGATTTCATTAAATATAAACATTAAAAATAATATGAATGTTCTACATGTATATTTATTGACCAATTTTGTGAAGAATGCGTGTTTTATTTCTAAGATATAAATAAGATACATGTATATAAGATTATTTTTTTTACAATTACAGCACATGTATATGGCACATTCTTTTTGTATGGTATGTTCTATATAGACTACTGTATATAATGTCCGGGTGGCGGGTTTAACTATACTTACATTTTTTTTTTGTAAGTCATTGTTTTACTGTGTATTCACTAAACCAAGCCATTCATCACTTAATAATGGGTGTTGTCTGGTCTTCTTGGCACTTTAACCTAAAAACTGTAGCACTTGTCCAATCTGAAAACTGTAGAACTTGTCCAATCTGAAAGCTGTAGAACTTGTCCAATATGAAAACTGTAGAACTTGTCCAATCTGAAAACTGTAAAACTTGTCCAACCTAGAAAAACTACATACACTACAAAATATCTTAAAATGTTATTTCATCTTTTTAAATTGGGGGCTTTGGAAGAACAAATGAAGGCACTTAGCGGATGTTTGTTTTGTTTTGATGCATGAAAATGTTTAAAACAGACATGAAGATTGCCATGTGTACCTTTAACAATGATACAATTATTCCTGATATGTCTCGAAAAATGCTTGTAGTTTGACACGAAAACCATGTACCTGTTGTACAAAATAAAATGTTCAACAGCAAGCTACACGTACATGTGCTTTTATTTAGAGCTTTTTAAATATAATAACATGCGTGCGCAGCTTCATGTCTGCAGGTTTAGTAATTTCAGGCCATTAAAGAGGGGTATATCAGACTCAGTTCTTGTGGGGATTAGGGGTCAAATTTAAAATTGCCAAATAATGATATGTTCTATTCCTATGAATGAGTAAAAGTGGCCCCTTATTTACAAAGGAATTTTATTTTGCAGGGTAATATGTGCTATCTTAGGTTACTCACTAGGGTTAATTAGCTATCTTATGTTACTCACTAGGGTTAATTAGCTATCTTATGTTACTCACCAGGGTTAATTAAGAGTTACTCACTAGGGTTAATTAAGAGTTACTCACTAGGGTTAATTAAGAGTTACCCACTAGGGTTAATTAAGAGTTACTCACTAGGGTTAATTAAGAGTTGCTCACTAGGGTTAATTAAGAGTTACTCACTAGGGTTAATTAAGCTTACTCACTAGGGTTAATTAAGAGTTACTCACTAGGGTTAATTAAGAGTAACTCAGAGTTAATTAAGAGTTACCCACTAGGGTTAATTAAGAGTTACTCACTAGGGTTAATTAAGAGTTTTACGCCTGATTCCATTCAAAATATATGATGAATTCAAATTTTAGACATAATAGATACCACTATATTTTGATTGATTTTGTATTTTTATCATAAATTGATACATTTGAAAAATGTTAGATTTAGAAAAAGCCTGATGTACCCCCTTTAATATTATTATGCCCCTGTAATATTATTCAGCTGTTACAGGCATTCCATGCGTAAACAGAGATTCATATAGCTCTGCTGGCAAAATCCATAAAACTCGTGATTTATCAATCTTAACAGCTACAGATTAAAGGATCTGTATGGCCATTACATTAAGTAATCATATTTTATTTCTAATAAATCCTAGTACATCCATGAAGATGTGCTTGAGCATGCACATAAAACGACTTTTCTTCATCAAATGTATGTCTCAATCGATGTGGATCATTCCAAAAAATCGAGGGGAAAAAATGGAGATATTTTGGAACCAACTGAACATTTAATTGAGTCTGTTCATGAGAGATAATGAAATATGCAACACCTCTCACATATCCTTATTCTTAAAGCTCAGCAAAATCAGTATCTTGTTGCTTAAAAGTAATGTGTTGTGTTTGTCATTTGCAAGGCTTGTTTAACACACTGTTGTTCTTAAAATCTCTGTCAGCACTTTAAAAGGTACGATTTTTGATTATGTATATATATATATATATATATTCTGCGCTATGACACTAACTAATAACTATATATGCTAAAAATGTCTGTTTATGGATCATCGTCATAGTGATGGTAATGTTGTCAGGTGTTAAGTGTGTCAGTTAGTTAGTCTGTGCATTCAGCTTTCATTTATTTATATCGTTTTCATTACTGAGAATTTTCACCAACTCCACCAGAATGTTCCTTATATGCATCTAGCATTATTGGCAAAATTTCGGGTCACAATGACCTACTTTAGATGACATATAGGGCACATCCGGTCTCCGCTATGACATGCATATCCTGCTAAAAAAACATCAACAAACAAGCAAACAAATTCATTTAAACTTTGCTTCCTTCAGTTTTGCTCCAAAACTGTGTATTGTATAGGATTTTCACGAACTCCAACCGGTACCAGAATTTTCCTTATATGCATCTAACATCATGTGCGCAATTTCTGACCTAATTTGGAAGAGATATAGGTGACGTCCTGATGGGGGAACGTTCATCCTTCATCTCATCTCCTCTAAGGTTGCTGTCCCAATGTAACCTAACCTAATGTGATGTGTTAACAGGACGTAAAACACACATTTCATTAATTCATTTCTGCTTTTGCATTTAATTTACTTTTTCTAGAACAGCATGCAGAAATATTTATTTGAAAGAGCAGTTAAATTCGTGTAGAACAAGCAAAATTGTCATACGTAAGGTGTGCTCTGTGCATACAGCATACATGATCATGTTCTCATTGGTGGAAAAAATGGATGAAGCTTGAATTTTCTCATGTTTTAAGTGAAGATTTCATTTTGTTGATGGGTAATTTGACTGATGTTTAACTTTGGTAAATTATATGTTTGCAATCTGTCAAGTCACTCAAGTGGAAAATGAACGAACATCAGTTCTTCACTTATTTCGTTGTCACTTCATCAGTTTTCACTCATTTAGTTTCACTTTATTAAGGGTGGAGGACTGGGACAAAAAACACACATTTTATTGACTATATTATTGGGCATCTTGACCAATTTACCTGTTTGAAGTGTATTTTCTCCTTGAATCTGACATTGTAACAGTGTTTTAAATTATATTTAACATATACTGAAATGTCTTAAGGCAACTTAATTTGTTCTTTTGTGGGAAAAATGGGTTGGGTTAAACATGTTAATTGAAATTTGTTTGAACGATTTACAAGAGTACAATTCAGATTTCCATTTACAATAACAAGGGAAGTGTTAATTAAAGATCAAAGGAAGAGTGCTTAAATATTTGCATTAGTCTCGCATCACTAAATATTTCTTGAATTATTTTTCGATGGACACAAAGCACGGACCCTATTGTATCAATGTTTTTTTATTATTTTTATTACAATAGTTTGGCATCAAACCTTGTTTTGTGCCAAATTTGTCATTGGAGAATTTTTGTGTCACCTATTTCGAAGAAAAAATGCGATACATAGAGATCACTTTGTCATCCGTCGTCCATCATGAAGACTTAACGTTGGCTATAACTTTCTCATTGCTTGATATTTCTTCATCAAACTCAAAATATACTCATCATGACAACATCGACATGACCTTACTAAAATATATAAAAGGTCTAGGTCACACTTGAAGGTCATTATATGGGTAAAATACTCATTTTTTCTTCACAAAAACTTAACGCTGGCTATAACTTCCTGAGACTGAAGGTCATTACAGTTGCTGCCACGCGGATTACGACCTTTTTCGCAGGCATTTCCGCTGGCCGTATTTCAATCGAAGTCACCAAATCCCCGCGATCGTACCGCGGATTGTCACTCGAAATATCGCGGGGATTCCTCTCGACTGTAAAAATCGCCTGCGATTGCAAAATCCAGTCTCGAAAGAAAGAAATCACGCGATTCTCCCTGATAGATTCGCGGGGGAACCGGGGGAAATTTAGAGCTCGGTCAATGAAAATGTAATAAAATTGATAAAAATTACAATGACAATTTTGGGAAGCAATTACGTGATTGTGCAAACTTTTAATGCATTTAATACGTGTGTAGTTTCGTTTTTCTGCTCTGTCCAAAAGTCGCAATTTTCTCTTCACCGGCATAAATTGGGCTACCAACAATCCTTTGCGATGTGTTGTACCTATTAAACAAGGCGGCACTAATAACGGGTTCTATGACCAGGAAATTCTTTA